>BPLS01028281.1:0-19855 GCA_019656275.1 Rhododendron kiyosumense | reverse complement strand
AATTTCCTTTTTCCCTTAATGGCAGTAGGCCCATAGGTAAGTATTACTGCAAGTTATAGGGATACTTGAGGTCCTTTTGGAGATAACTGCAAGTTTCTCTTCCAACTCCTGCTTTTCAGAGACGAGGGAAGACATCCGAGCTTGTTCCTCTGCCAAATGTCGTTGAGATCCAATTTCCTTTTTCCCTTAATGGCAGTAGGCCCATAGGTAAGTATTACTGCAAGTTATAGGGATACTTGAGGTCCTTTTGGAGATAACTGCAAGTTTCTCTTCCAACTCCTGCTTTTCAGAGACAAGGGAAGACATCCGAGCTTGTTCCTCTGCCAAAATGTCGTTGCTCTTGCTGCCTCAGCAGTGACTCTTGCTACTATAATTTTGACTCTTGCTACTATAATTTTGACCAGTCATGAGCTGCACATTATGAGAAATTTCCAATTACAAATCAGAGAATTACAAGGGCTCCGAAGATCTAACCTCCAACTGGGATTTCAAACTGGCTAGCTCTCTTTCCATGGATTGCATGTAATCTGGAGAAATTCCCAATATGGCTATGCCACCGAGTGGACCACTCATTGCTTGTTGCTGCATTGAATTTAATTCTGTTCTCAATGCTGCTGCATCTTCTTCTGCCTGTAGTCAGAACTAATAAGTACTACAATAAAACTGGCACCTACTGAAAAAAATCTAATATAACTTGCATACACGGTATTGTTCTTCTTCAGCTTCCTTTAAACGTTTCTTGATGGTTCGAAGTTGGGTTGAGAGATCCTCTTACACTAAATGTCAGAGTTCGTTGGTGAAGAACAGAGATAAACAAATGTCCAATAACAAGTAACTGCAACAATAGTGACAAAATGGTGCATACCCGAGCAAAAACTGCAGCATCTTTTTCCATTGCCACATCCTTGAGAGCTTTTCGCAAGGATGGCATAGTATTCTGTTCCTAGATATGAAAAGTTGTTTTAAAATAACGAATGTATTCAGCATATTCAAAAACTAAATAGTCTAAATCGATCATATGACTCATTTGGCTGATCAAAGTTCAAGTTGCAAAGAAGATGTCAGCCAGAGAAATAACACATATGTCAATAAGAAAGAGTAGAATGATCAAATTCAAATAAGGATAGACATTCCGGCAACAACTTAATTAACCAGAAATTTGGAAATACGATCACCATGTAAACAGATGTAGAGATATCTATATAGTTACCGTATCTTCAACAATACCCTTAATAAAAGAGTAAAGCTGACTAAAGTCTTGCTTTTGAGAGTAACCTTTCTTAATAAGTTCAGAAACGCCTAGACCATTGAAAATTATGAGCACAACATAGAATTAGCACATAATCAGGAAACCTTTTCTACTAAGAAAATCCATTGAGGAGAACTTCTTCCACATTAGATTCACTGATGAAGGCAAAAGCGTAAGAAAACATTAGATTCACTGATGAAGGCAAACGAGTAAGAAACAGTGAAGGGACATAGTTCTCATTTACTTAATAAAGCTGATGAATGGTTCTGATTTTGCATGGAGATCCAAAGACCATAGTTGATGCATACATCTCTTTTCTGTCTCCACATCTCTATCTAATTTAACTTATAGATTCCCATGTAGTGATAATTGATAGCTTGATAAATAGCTTTACAAATCAATGGATGGTGTTACAAAGAAGGAAGCAAATTTCATGATTGTAGGTTGATCTTCATCAAAGCACATTCTCAATTCCAGTTCATCAGTAAATTGTGTTGTTTCCGGTCATATTTTATGTGCAGCTAATGCATTCACAGAGAAAAAGGACAGTAAATATAAGATACCATCATTTTGAATTGCATGAGACCAACCTTGTATCAGCATTGAGCACAAACATTTTGTCAATGAAGTCATCTCTGCAAAGTGCACACAATATCATTGGAGAACAAAAGTCACCACAAATAATTGCACCAACCCACCAAGATACACAAATAACAAAAGTTTCTCAATTTTTTCCGTTTTACCTTCTTCACCAACCATCCGAAATACACAAAACCCACTCAAATGACAAGTCAAATCCAGCCTAAATCATGGAAAAAGAACTCAGAAAATTACCTTTAGAATAGCTGCAGATTAGCAACTATTGGCTCATTTCTTCTCTGCCTTTTCTACCAACCAAAACCCTATCCCTAGAATATGCGTTCATGGAACCTCCGATCGACAACCAACAAATCCTAAAAATAAAATTGCAGCCACATTAGCCAAACCAAACACCATGCAAACCGCAGCAAAGAACATACATCGGAAAAAGCCACAGAGTACAGAGCCAAACTTTTTTAGGAGGAGCACAAACCGTTGTTTTGAGTGTTGGACAGAGCTACGAACCTAGGCGAGCAGAAGCAAACAAATCTCAGTCCATTATCTGCTCTGCGATTGAGATAAAGCAAAGTCGGAATCGAGCGAGAGTTGAGAGAGAGAGAGAGAGAGAGAGAATTCTCCGATCTAAGAAGAAGAAGAAAAGGTGTGGTGGTCTCAGGTCTGTGAAATTTGCGGGGGGGGGGGGGGGGGGAAGTGGTAGATCGTTTTTCACACCAAAAATAAATAATTAAAACTGCGCGAAAACCTCAATTCAAATAGAATAGTGGTTTAAGTCCAGGTATCGTACCACGGAGATCAAGAGCCGAAGTTGTTGTATTTCTAAAATTAATTCCTAATTCAATTCAAGAAAGAGTGATTGGATTTTGATTAACTAAAATTATCTAAGTAATTAAAAGCAAGGGAGATGTTGAATTCAAATATGGAAAAAGGTCTTAGGGTTTCGAATCCACCCTAACTTCGTAACCAAGCAATTACGTTAATTTAAGAAACCGACTACCAAAACGACATTGATTCACTAAAAGCTACAAGCCCTAGTGATATCACCAAGAAAATTGCATGTGATTGAAAACCGAACATAATCTATCTTCGGTTGGCACGAATCGTCTTCGATTCTACAACTAATTAATCTAGGCACAACTCGTCTTTCCTAGGCATAGATTATTCTAATTCTCAATTTCATGCACAAAGAATATCGTTGCATAACTATGTATTTGCAATCACAGAAAACAAACACATATAACTAGATAGGAAAAATATGTTCAAATCATAAAACAAGTCTCAATGTTATACAACCATCGTTTCAAAGATCGAATCTGAAATTAACATAAAAACATAGGTTACTTGGTTAGGGTTTCATCACACCCTTAAGAGAGATGATTAGTAGCCCATGGACAGTGAAGAATCGGAAGATGTTGGTGTAATCTCCATATTTTGTCCATCGCACGTTAGTGCCAAAACCAACTCCAGGATCGCCTCGTCAATTCTTTTCCACAGCCCGATGATGACAAGTTGGTAGGTTTTCTCTTGGTTATATAGGAATTGAATTGATTAATCACACAAAGACCCCTTGGACTTTTCTGCAATGATAAAATCATCCAACTCTTAAGTTTTCCGCAATTTTGTCCCCGAACTTCTTTTAACTTCTGTTTTTACTCAAAATCTCAGAAAACGGGTTCGAGCAACCTATAAACATAAAAAGGACAAAATAATTATAAAGTAACAAAAATAAATGACTAATAAATGTAGTTTGGAGGGCCAAAATATGTATATTTTGGCACTTATCACACCCCCCAACTTACTCTTTGCTAGTCCCAAGCAAAGAAAGTAAATAAGATAAATTCTAACTACGCAACTTTCGTAGGACTCACGATTGCACTTAGCCCGTGCAACAAGCATTTTAAACCCCTCAGCGATCCCCAGAGGACGAGTGGAGTCTCGTGAGGGTTTACAGCGATGAACTCCCACAAACACTGTGAATCTTTTTCACATGAGACCCAAAAACCTGTATGACAACTCATCGATATCTCAAGCAAAGAAAATGAAACCATCGCAGAAACATACCAAGCAACAACAGTTCAAGAGGCTATCAAATCATAAAATAAGCCATGAAACCTACTCTTAGCGTGTATGTGAATAAGGGCCTTGGTCGCAAAGTGAGTAACAACTAAAAATTCCCTCCGGACCGAGTCTCAACTTCAAATCTCACCGTGTCATGCACTCAACAAATGAATTCACTCGAAACAAGGTGCATATTATGTACTCTCAACATGTGCGGGTGGAAGTTATGCAACATAAAAACAAAGTATTCCACACACAGACACGAAAAGAACGCTCTATAAAGTGGACACATGATCTCATGAATGGAATGCAAGCATCGGGAACTCTATCTTTCCATCAATCCACATCCCATTGCCCCTAGGATCAAATAGGACTTTCAATTCTGGTTGTAGCGTTTAGGTAAGGGAAAATGTTTCAAGGGTGGGGTAAAATATTCAAGTGTCCAGGAATAGGCTCACAATAACTCATATAGGGAAAGTTTTTTCACAAAGTGCCCTCTTCTCATTCTCTTTTTTTTTTCAACTTCGCCACATCTCTCTTTCATATCCTTAAACATCCTCTCAAAATAATATCAATTACACATTCTTCAATAAGCTTGGTGTCCTCTTTTTTCCAATTCAATTTTTTTTTCTTCATTCATGCCTTTCTTCTTTTATTTTTTTGGAAGGACTACCATAAACAAAGCTCTATTACTAACTACACTTACCCCATCTATTGTTAATAGTTCACCTCCACATAATTAATTAAGCCTTCTCAAGATACATTATAGATGGTGGAGTTCAACAAGAAAAGGATATCATGCGAGAGGCTCAAATGGGCTCACAAATGATAAATGAAAGAAAGAAACGAACCAGCCCAAAGTGTCAAAGATGGCCTATGATCCTCTCCCAAGGGCAACACAACCATGCAAATTTTCGAACCCAAGAGAATAGTCAATGCAATTAATACGTTCCCAATACTTGACAACAAAGATAATGAGATCAACTACGAATATGCTCTTTTGTGACAACGAGGGTTTATGTGACACCACTCCAAGAAAAGGTAAGGCTCTAAACTCACATGGGCATATAAGTCTCCACTAAACAAGCCATTAAGAACAGTCAGTATGCAGCTAACAAAGCGACCAAAGCCCACATAAACGTGGAATGCAAAATTGCTAAGAATAAGTGCCATGACAAATTTCTCGTGACAAGCTAGCAAAAAGAACTACAATGCCATAGAGATATCCAAGCAATGATCATCACATCTCAACTCAATCAACCAAGAGCTAATCTCAGCAAATCTCAAGTCTCATGCAAAAATAACCCAACTATTTGTTTCAAAAAATTTCAATTTTTTTTTTATTTCTAACTGTGAAATAAAGTGATCCCTCCCCCCAACTTACACCATTCAATGTCCGCATTGAAACCATGAACGTGAAAAGAGTGGACAAATAGCAAAAGAAAGGAAAGATATCACCTCGAAAAGGAGTGACTAAGCAGAATGTTTCTCATTCGTTCTTGCAATGAAGATGTCCCAAAAGACAGACCACCATTCAAAGAGAAATCCCCGAGGTGCATCAATCGCTGCAATATTAATTTCTGACAATATTAACTTCTAAGTTGCCATCAGATGAATTATTGTCCTACTATCAGTGCGAGATCTACAATATTTTATGAATCAAAATCGAATAAATTACTTACAGAAGAAACAATTCTGCCAGCAAACAAAGGAGATACACTTACCTATAATTATGTTTGGTAATATGGTCGAAAAGCCACTCCTTCTCCACAAGGCGGACATGGCTTCCATCACTTCCTTCTCTCTCTATAGCCAAGAAAAACATATATACAGAGATTACACGTAGGAAGGAAGAGAGTTTTTTGTGTTGATTTTTTGAGTGGATTTGTTTTTTCACAAAGGGCTTGGAGGAGGGGTGAGTGAGAAGTACCGGCATTGGGCTTCGAAATAGCGTTGGAGAGGCCGCTGAGCACATGGCCTTGGAGCACAAAGCATCGCCTGCAGAGTGATCGAACACCACCTCCATCCCCCGCTTACAGTCCGAGCAGTAGAATAAAAAACACACATGGACCAAGTAAACGTTAGATATCTCAAATATAAAAACTATGCACCAGAACATCTCAAAAAACAAATTAAAAGGTTTTCACAAAAATAAACAATCTCACGCAAACCCATTAAAAACACAACCGGCATAGACATGCAGATGAAGGAATAAACCTTAGTTCATTCGAAACAAGTTTGAGTGCAACTGTTTTTTGGGGCTTCAAATCGAAAAAAAGAAAAAGAAATCCAACCACATAATTGTAATTTATTTACACATATACGAACCCTGACACTCACCTGTTGTTTGGATTTATAAGTAACCGTAATTGGTGCGAACTTTGGAAGTTCCAAGTATTATCTGAGTATATACGAACCCTGACAATCAAAGATCCTATGAGAGCACATTCCATAGAACCCAAAAGGAGAAGAGGTTAAACTACAAGTAGAAAACTCCAAAAGTTATAGCCATAACAATGGTAATCAATTCAGCATTTGGAGTAATTAAAGCATTGAACTACACTATTATTTGTCATATAATAACCAACCATTTAGAGCCCAAACAAAGCATGAGCAGTAAGACCAAAGCAAGCACATTAGCCAGCAAGTTAGCCATCCAAGTTGACAACAAAGCCTTTGATGAAGTAGTTTTAGATACAGCAACAATGCGGCACTGAACCAGAGCCAAGAACAGAACTTGAGAGATGTAATCATGTAAGATGTCAATATTATTTTTATACAAAAGCCTTGAATTTGAATCTGACTTGAACAGATTAGCAACAATAGCGGAAATAGCAATATTGAGTATGCAGATGAGAATAAGTAGAAATTGTACAGCAGTCTTTCTCTATACAAAAACCCCCAAACCCTCACCAATTTCACACCTGAAAGTTTGAAACCAAGCTCCCACAAACTTATGCAGCCCAAACCATGCTATCTTCTAACTACCCAGCCCATGAAAGATGTAGACCCATGCCCCCTCACCCCTTCAATTGATCCTTAGTCTAGATGATATACACCATCCCCATAGATAACCACAACCCAAATAACAGCAAAGAGGAAAGAGAATTTATAGCTTCTGAGCATTCACTGCACAGCAAAACGAAGCAGCCGTACTACACAAACGCATTCAATTTCCACTTTGCCGTATGATTGTGAGAAATCATACTGAACCAATCAGAATAGCATATTTTAAACCACATGATAGATTTCAAGAGCACGTCTTGGAAGTTGGCTCATCTTTCCTATTTTTCCTTTTTGATTAAAAAAGTACATTACGTAAGTATTTCAACAAGCAATTTTGTCATTATTCTTTTCATCTGGTCTACAACATGGTAGTACCCCAAATCACACTATCAACAATTGTTCAAAACCTATGTAAACATGACAAGATGATTCAGCATTAGGCACAAACAAACACTCAGAAAGCATAATTAGTCAGCAACAAATTGGAACACAAATCGCGACTTTTGTTCCGGTGAAACATGAAAGAAGCACAAGAAGAAAGAACCTACCACATTGTGCAAGTCCTTTTCAGGGTACCCAAATGTAGAGTTCCCTTTGTTGGCAAAGTATTAACCTTTGATTATAGATTTCCTCCTTTGCTGAAAACAACCTAAAAAGAATACATACAATAAAAATCCATTAGCCAAAGACACCCACAACAAAGCTCTTTCCCTTATTAAAGCAAAATAGCCATTGCCATTGCCATATTCCCATGTTTTTTAAAATTTGAAATCTTTGAAGTAATAGTCAAATCCACTCACAACCCAGGAATTTGAGACCAGCATAATTCGCAATTTCTACTCCAAAAAAGACACCTAAATAGCCAGTACAATATTCCCAAATTTTAAAAATTTTGACCTAATAGACAAATACAACACAAACCCAGAAATCTTCAAAAGTTGGAGATACCTAAAAGAAAATGACGAGGGGGGAGACGAGAACAGAAACTGGCTGATCAGTTGTCATGGATGCATTTAATTCTGCTTCTTCTGGAATTAGGATTTCCTCGGCAACAAATCATACAGAGAGAGACGTACTGAAGCAGAAAGAGATGTACTAGAGCGGAGAAGAGGAGGCGAGAGAGAGGGGGGGGAGAGCGGAAGAGACGTGAGGTATTCGTCTGACAGACGAAAGTGAAGCTTAGTCATACACGGCTCTTTCTGTGAGACATTGCAAAACCAGAAAATACCCCTACTCAATTAAAAAATACCCTGCACAAGAAAACAAAACCAAGCCATTTTTCTGGGACACATGTGGAATTCTAAGAAGTCAGAAAACCAATTTAGTAATCTGTAAATAAACGAAACAGTGCACGCAGCCCACCACCAAATTTGACAAAATGACCGAATTACCCCCACACTAAAACCACAGGCTCCCCCAATCAAAGGGCATGATTGTAAAAATCGTGCAAAAATGGAACTGCCATGGAAATCAGTTTCTCACACCTTTCCTTCGGTATGTGGATTACCAACAAAAGAAATTGTAAGAAGACCAGAGGCCTAATGCTTCGTTAGGGGGTGTGCTCTCGTCCAGAGTCATTGTGTCCAAGACGGAAGCCGAGGTATTCTCAAACTAACAAAGGCTTTCAACGGGAACAAAAGCTAGGAGTTAGCAGATTTAGATAAAGCTTGCTCGTGGCTTTCCCTGCTCTTATCCATTCAAGGCCTTGCTTCAACACCAAACAATGAATAGAACCTCTATATTCAGATCTCGATGAAGAGAAAGTCTGCTACCCAACTCTGCCAAGTTGCGATCTGATACCAGCCTGAAAGTGGCAAGGATTAGCTGATACCAATTGTCACAGCCTTAGAGTCTTGCCTTAATTTGCTTTTCAAACGTCAGAGTTTTCGTCAAAATGAGTTTCGGCACTTGAGGTTATGTAGCGTTGCCTTGCCTCAGCTGCAGGGTTGAGACCAGCTTGCACCTACTACAACCAGACTAAGCCTCTTCACTTAAGGTTTCCCATACCTTCACCTTAAGCTACAACTGTTCGATTGAAACCAAGTTCAACATAACTAGTTTTCCTAACACTAGGCACATGTCCAACCATGGCATTTTGAAAAAATCCCAACACTATTGAAACACTTGGTCAATATTTAACAAAACTTAGCCATTCATAATAATGCAAGGATCAGTAACATCCAACAAACACAAAGAGACGACAACACAGAAGTGCCTGCCCTTGATTAGGAATAAGACTGTGACAAGGTTACAAGAAGAGAGTGCGGTCTCTTTCCCGCAGCTCTATTACAGATGTACAATGAAACAAAGTGATACTGCTTGTTTCCTATTTCCTATCAATTTGCACAATCCAACCCTTGAAGCAAGCGTAGGCCTTTCTCCTATAGGTCCCGTTCTTTTCACTAGTTCACTCAGCCAACGCCCAAGCGGTTCAAATGTGCCATCCCCAAACTTAGCACAATTCAGAACACTTGTTCGCCCTTGCCAAAATGCACCAACCATTGAATTAGCCAAAAACGGGAGTTGTTAGCCTTTCTTTGATGGGTTATGAGCAGGCATTTTACCAGAGGCTTTGTGAGACTTCCAACGTGACGGAAGTAGAAGACTAGGAATGAAAAACTCCCACCGCCCCGATCCAAAGCATGACGTGCATCTAACTGAAGCAGCTTACTCATCGCTCAAAGCAACAAGCCGGTCAAGAGAAGAGAGTGGGAGGGCTTCAGACTTAGGAATAGTGAAGAGATATTAATAAAAGCCGAGGGCCAAAATAGTAAGTCACTTGAGACAAAATGTTCGAAAGCTATTGTCTATTCTTTCAGAAACATTGCCTGAGCCATCACAAAAAAACAAAAAACTGCCCATAACCTGTGTTACATGACTCTTCAATGTCTATAAAGTGCATGTGCCACACACTCAACACTCAAACTCATGTATGGGATTGGTGTCTAGCATGTATATTTGGACATGTAAAGTACACGCACTTTATAATTTTACATATCTTTATCTCCACTTAACCCTATGGCATGCATGAAATGCCCTTAGGCCAATATTAAACATCCTTTATTCCAGAAAACAAATGAAGCATGATGAGATATATGAATACTTTGTGATGTCCCCATGTCCTTCAGATGTGAATTATATAAATCCGACAATAAGACACATACCCGAGGCCATGCAACATAGCCCATAAGTATACAAAGATGTGATGAGCATCAGCAACTGAAATGAATCCCAGGGAAAAAATTACTCCTTACATGGCCTTTTCCGACAAATCTCATCCAGCAATTTTGAAATCCTTTCCTTATTTTCTTGAATTCCCCTTAAACAACTCTTTTCGAAAGAAGCAGATGCATGCCATATCAATCTAAACTGACTTTAAGCAATGCATCATATAATATGGGTTAGGTTGACTATTGAATCCATGGCAACACAAAAGACCATGAAGATCCCACCAGCATTTACAGGACTCCAAGAAAGTCCATGCCAACTACTATTAAGATTGCATAACATTCTAGGCAGCTCCACAATGCAGTACCCATTTGGTAATGTGAAATGGACCAGTTTTTAGGCCCACTTTCAGTAACTGCCTTTTTTTCCGTCGACGGAACAAAGCAACCCCTCCTCATGGGTTTGATTCTAGTCAGATTTTGGGAACTTTTGTAAACCAAAAGTCATTCCTTTGTAATCTTAACATGCATTTACAATAAGGATAAAGCAATTCATGTTGTTGCTTGGAACCAGTTTAGTTCTTCCTAAAGAGGCACTTAAATTTCAAAATGTAAAGGCTGCACTCAAATGACACTAATGTGAGGGAATCCATCACTTCCGGAAAATGTACAGATAATTACAAGAGAATGGAAAGCTTCAAATGGTAATAAACCACAATATTCAAAAGAAAAGATGACGTTGAAATTTGTTTTCTTTTCCAGTAATTCACTCAACCAAACTTCAAACAGTTAAGGCTTGATATTATCAAGGGTTATCAAATATATTGTAACATGTAGGATCAAACATTCAAATGAACTTTCCCAAAGAAGGAATAAGAGTCAAGTGCCACCTGTGGCAAACAATCAGATGCAATAGGGTCATTGTGGTTTACTAAATCGAGCAAATGTTCTATACTATGCCTTCTCTAAAAACAATCATAAGCACAAAATGCAAACAGAACTTATATTACCAATCACTTGAAAACATCCAACTAAAGGTTGAACATCTCAACAGCCTTCTCAGATTCTTCAACAGTACTCATTGTCGCAAATCGAAAACTGCGCCTCTGATCCTTTTCCCTGTTTTAAGTTACCTACAATCAAACCAACATAATCAACATAACACATTCCTCAATATGTTCAGCTCCCAATCATACATTAAAATCAAACAGTCATGTTAAAATGAAGATGAAAATAGTGCCCAAAAATTAGGACAACCAAATACCCAAGAATCATTTCGAGTTGCGTAGTTTCTATGTCCCATTCTCCTTTAGCCTTTACAACCTTCCACACCCTTATAAGAGATTGCATAAGTCAATCTCTCTAAGATTCTAAAACCCACCAAATTCCCTATTTAACCGCATTGATATAAAGTTTATAGCATGATATCAGCCTAAACAAGTCAAAATTTTTAATAACATGGGCTTTATCTGATTCCACTGCTAACAAGACAGATAGAAGTGTTAAATACCTACAAGTCAGACGAGAAATTGTCAATCATAAGCAATGGTATGAGAGTAACATCGTGATTCCTCATCTCTTGAACTAAGAATGTAGAAAACTATCAAAGAACAATGCTTACGAAGGTAACTAAGCTCCTCAACTTCGTACAAATATTAGGAGGGTAACTAAGTTCTTCATGTAACAAACTCAACTCATCCACTTTTTTATAAAAGCATTCCACACACACACACACGGAGAGAGAGTATAGTCATACTATATACTTGAATCCACGAAATAATGCTATATATATTTCTCCTCATGTTTCGGTGGAACTTATATGCTTCTGCGTTAGTATCATTTTTACTGTTAAGTGTTCCTAATAAGTTGAGGTACAATGCCACTATGCTTTTTCTCACTTTTTTCTTTCCTCCTGTGTTCAGGTAGGGAAACTGTTCGAGGAAACTGTTTGTGAGAACATATAAAGTTAAAGAAGAGGTACCGAAAATTAGAAAAACAACCTGATAAATAAGAGAGCTAATGGAAACTACATTGAATACAGTCAATGCTTTCATATTGACACAAATGTGTTCAACTGTTTCTTGTCATAAGTATTCATAAGCTTTCCATACTCGGACTTCTTTTTTCCAGCTTTCGGTACTCCAGTTTTCTCCGGGCACCATACCATCAAATATCAAATATACATATTATGCCAGATCAAATTGGGTCTTTCTAGGCCGATCCAACCTTCTTAAATTTTGTTTGGCTACTCTTCCCGACCTTTCCGAAAAAATGGAGAGAGATGGATATCATCCTTCATTAATGACATTTCCACATTCAAAATACAGTTTAAATGTCAATAGAACTCAATGGACTTAACTTGAAATTCTAAGCCAATAAACCCAAAAAAAGATAGAAAAATTCCAACAATAGTTACCAAAATCATGACTAAAACATACCTAACATGTCATTGACGGTTTTCGACACGTCCTTTGAGCCTCTATGCACACCCACCTTACCTTTGGCAGGCTTCATTACAACAAGCAAATGCCCTACAATATTACTAACAAATATTATCATTTAAGAAAAGAGTTTTAATAACCAACTATTCATGATGAGACAAAATGAGCCATTTTAACAAAGCTGAAGCAAGAAGAAAAGAAAAGCATTTTTCCAAAATGCCACAAGAGACTGAAACACTGCCTCCTATTCTTTTTATCTTCCCCGAATATATTGGTGACGGTAAAATACCTTGATTCTTCTCTGTTTACCAAATATATTACTGAGATCTCTCCTCTCCCATCTAGATACCCTGACTCTAGGGTTTTGTAGCTTTAAAACAAAATTTATCAGCCATAGACAGATAGGATTTAATGTTTGCCCATAGTCAGTATTGTGATCCAAAATCCAAACATAAAGAGAAAAGATGGAATTTTTTGAATAAGTAGAGACTGAGTAAACAACAATAAGGAAACCCATTACCCAAAAAACCTATTAAGAGTGAATGAAACAAAGGACAGAAAGAACTAAGAAGGAAACCTCATCAACAATAACACAAACAACAGATCTAGCCAATGCTCTCAGTTTCACACCACCTAAAACAAATTTGAAGAAATTGAATCAAACCAAATTTCTTGGAAAATATCCTAGCAGACGAGTATCACAAAATATTAAAGTCAGAATGGACAAAACAGACAAGGACCCAAATGAAATTTAAACTTAAACTAAGATATACCATGCATCTAATGAATGCAGTGCTTGATATCCTCTGCACAACCTTCACAATGCATGTAAATCTTCAACAGTACTTCGAAAATCATCGGCTGTATTTCAATCAAACAATCAAAACCATCACACCAAAACCGAAACCAGAAAGTGTGTGTAAGAAATTGAAAAGCCCAAGGTTTCAAAACATTACCTTTTTGAACTCATGAAATAGAACATCTCTCGTGCACCAGTGCATTGCCATGAGCGGCGGCAGCCCGCGATCCGACCACCGTCAAGAGCCAGTCAAACCAATCAGCACATGCATGTGTGTTTGTCATCACCTCGTTGAGGTCTTCTTCGTTGTAGAAGGTGTGGTTCTCTCTCTCTTCTGTGCTCTCAGAGGAAGTAGAAAAAGAGAGAACATTACCCGCTTTTGTACTTGTATTGACTTTCCACCGGAAAGGCATTTACTCAGCTGAGAATAATCTGATGGAATGCACACAGGAGAGAGGAAGATATGAAAGTGGGAAAGAAAGGAGAGGGGACGTAAAGTAGGGAGAATTGGTAATCCCATTTTGCCCGTTGCAGTTATTGTAGAAAATGGATATTTAGTTTGAGAAAACAATTTAAGCATTTATAAAGAAAGGCAAAAAAAGTGTGCCGGTTGAAGGGGCAATTTTAGGCATGATAGTAAAAAAAATCTAATATGGCTTCAAAAAGAACCAGACACTAACTTGTGCTCTCTAGTTATACTAGTATAGATATGTATGGGTCACAATTAAAATGAATACAAAGGTGACATACATATGCATGGAACTTCAAATTAGTTGCTAAAAACTGTTCATGATGTCAAACATAAGCTGAAATCATAACTAACGAAAAATAATTCAAGTCCTCCGTGCTTATTCATTACAAATAAACCTAAATGCCCATAAAATGCTCAAAACAAGTACTCCCTCCGTCCCTTTTTTTAGAGTCCAGTATTCCATTTTGGGTTGTCCCTTAATAAGTGTCCATTTTGTAAAGTTAGTAGGTAAAAGATGGTGAATTTTCCATTTTGCCCCTAAAAGTAGATTCTATTTTGAAAAGTTAGTGAGTAAAAATGTAATAATGATGCTTTCATAGAGGGTAAGGAGAGAAAGTAGAGGTAAAAATTGATGTACAAAGTGTAATGATGATGTTTTTTTAATAAATTGGAATTACAAAGCAGGACACTTAAAAAGGGACGGAGGGAGTACTAAGAATGAGGCAAAGGAAAGTAGTGACTAGATGAAGTGTACAAGTTGTTGATCTCTTTTTCTTGTATAGGCGGACAGAGAGGGGCTATCGCACTCATAGAAAAAGGAAAGGCGGTTCGTCTTCAGTGCTCTCCGAACTAGAACCATTAGGGCGGAAAGTTATAGTGTTTTGACCTCCCATTCCTTGTTATTAGCATGAGGTTCCTTCGCCGGAGCTCACTCACTTGCTTCCGAGGAGTCTACTTAGCGAACTGGTAGGACGCGTCCCTAGTTGGTATTCTTTATTACTCGCAACTACCAGAATCGAGGATGACTAGGAAGCAAGTATGGACTTCATAGAGGAATGAATATGCATGCATGAGGCACTATACAGGAATTATGCCCCGCCCTTACTATGCACAAGCATGTAAAATGATTCTTTTCAAGGAGTAAAGTTCTTTTGAAAGTCTTAAAGCGAATCATGGGTCAAAGTCATTTCAAATGCAACAAAGTTGACCATTGCGGTACACAATTCCCAAATGTTACATACTTTCAAGAACTTCTAACGATATACTCAGTTTGAAAACACCTTTCAGATTAAGCATGTGTGTATTACAACGTCAAAATCACCCTTGTATATACACTTGTATAGGAAAATAGTCGAGGAAAAGCTTTGTGTCCAACAGCTCAAACTATAAGAAAAGTGATTCAGGTAGTGTTCCGGTTTACCCTCTTAAAAAATAATTACTTATTTGCAATTTTTAAACTTAAAAATAATAGGCTTACTGAAATCAAACAAATATGCAATATGGATCTTGTTATCAAACCCTACAAAAAAAAAATTAAAAATTATTTTCGTAAACCCATTAAATTTTAAGCTTAAAAATAGGTCACCGTCTTTGATATCAACCAATAAACATGCAGGCAAGCGGACGTTAGAGAAAACACATATCAAAAAGTGAACCTAAGAGACATTAGTAACACTGAACAAGCCTTAAATTGCAGCTCAAACTTGCAACTACGCATTGAGATTTACTACAATAGCACTCAACGCATACCACTCTCCCTGAAATAGGAGATAGTGCCAATCCAGCCACAATTCCTGCTACAAGAAATTCTTTACACCGGCAGGAATAATAGGAGTACAAAGCTTGAATCTGCTCAAACACAGGACAAATCAATTTTTAACATAATTTCCAGGGTAAAGTAATAGTATAAGCTAATTCAATACGAAAAAGAATAGAGACTGATCAAAGATTGCAGGCGTAACAAATAGTGACTAGTTACTTGCAGTAGAACAATCCCCGACTATGCATACACAAAGTAACTGCAACACCATAAAATAGAGAACAGGGAAAGCAAAACTAGCTAAAACTGCAAACGAAACTCAAGTAGCTCATATTTTATGGTATGTTTGTTTGTGTCAACTAAAAGTATTTGTAAAAAATGCAAGTTAGAATCAAATACTGATTACTTATTTGGCCATCTTCTCAAATTCTAAGAAATTAGTGAATCCAAGTCTGAGCCTAATGAATTTGTAGCTGCAAGAAATAGCCATGCAAGTGAAGCAATTGGTCATCAATTTCTGAACTTAGCACGACCAATGCAGGGTTACCAACAAATAACAAGTTCTAAGGTTCAACAAACACATATATGCAGAAAAATTGCCACGGTAGTACAAATCACCTAATAAATTAATAAAAACATAAAGGGAAGTTTGGGATAGCTCATGAATTTAGAAGTGGACACCACACATGCTAAAGAGGTAAATTATCTGATTAACAAACATAGGAATGATTTGAATTCTCGGTGTGCCCTTCTAGCTATGGTCCCTAGATTTTATTAGATTTGACTGATCATGCATGCTAAGTTCAATACTTCCAATATGTTGTTGCAAAATGCTAGTACGAAGAACGTAATTTGGTGCTTCCCCAAAATTAGTTTCTATAGCCATACTGCCAAGTACAGTGAACACACTCCAAACCAAACCAAACCGAGCCTTAAGTCCCAATCACTTGAGGTCAGCTAAATCTATCCTTCTCTTCAACCGGACCCCAAAAAAAGAAAAACGTGCAAATGTCCTGTCTGTTTTGGAATCAAAATAATCATCACTATGTAAGAGCCATCATTTCACCCAAATCCAAAACCTTGCATATGCTTGTTGCTAACAACCTTCTTGATTTTAGACTTTCACTTCCTGACATGATTCAGTGGCTGGTGTAAACCGTCCCCCGAATAACACTATTGGTCTTTTTCGAGCATAGTCAGACCATTTTTGTACTTTCTACCGCTACCGTTTCAAAAGCTTTTGGTCAAATTTTCCTAGTGTTAATCTTACTAATCTACGTGTGAATTCAGAATGCATCAAATTTTTACTCTTGAAGGTAAGTCAAATCCAGTAAAATAAATTTTTGGCAAAACCCAACATCCCTTTCATGATATAAGAGACTACCGCGTATTACCATGATATTCTTTTTCAATGTTAGCTTGAATTTTGGATTTTTTCCAAAGTAAAATTATTTGCCACCGTTGGCATACTCATTGAGGCAACTAATCAAATAGATGGTACCCATCACTATATATTACTAAACCATATCTAGAAACTCATTAAACCACCTATATAGTTCCTTACAAGTCACAACCCAAACTCAAACTAAGATTTCACATAAAAATCAGGTTTCCATTTCAGGACAGGAAGAACATGAAAAACTACAGACACTAAATCAACATAAAAAGAAAATGGGTAAGAAATCACATGCAGAAATCAAAGCTAAAGCAACATAACTGCAAATCTTTTCAAAGGAAGCACGAAACAAAAAAATAGAGAAATGGTCAAACTAACAGAACACAGTTCTGCAAAATATAGAAAACAGAGCAAAGTAAACGTAACAGGAAAATCATTACCTGAACTTTTCTTTTTCAATTTTACCTAATAAAAATGGCAACGAAAACTGAGCAAAAGCCCTAATTTATATTTGACAGTTTGCAGAAGTGATAAAAGAACTTACCTAGAGTTTTATAGAGAGAACCAAACAAATGGCTGCGGACAGCTTTTCAGTGTAGATAAACACGAGCATTCAACCCCATAAATCTATAGAACTAACCAATGTCTGCAATAAAAGAAGATACAGAAATTATAGTACATGTTTAACAGACATACAATTGTGAGATGTGAATCTCTGAAATTACTCCCCAATTTATGAGCGAAAATCAGAAAAGCATTTTGAGAAAAAACTGCAAAAATTGGGAGCCTATTCCTTGATGGTGGAGTGAGCGTTCAATTGGAGGGTTGAGGCCGGTGTTGGATCCACTAACAAAAAACAAAAACAAAAACAAAATCAGCCCATACCAGACTTCTCGATGCAACAAAAACTATAGAAAACAGATGGAGTGTAATTCTGGCCCAATAAAACAAAACCAGCACCATTTAAGTATAAGCTATCGATACGCATTTTTATGTCTTAAGTAACTTCAAATCAGGCAACGGAATCAAATCCAACATGAAAATGACGAAACATCAAATTAGCACTGAAATTGCAAGGTAAAATCAGCTACATCTTTGCATAAAAGGTCTTACCCTTGCATAATGGATCAATGAACAACCTAATATAACACAATTGGAAAATCTCCACAAAACTAAAAACCCAATTGGGAAATCCCACCAATATGACACAAAAAAATCAAACACAGATAAATAGACAACTTATATGTAAATGGAAAACTTCTTTATATGCGGATCTGAAGACAAAAGGGCAGTAAAGCTACATTATTTAACCAAATAATTAAAGATGAAAACAAAAAAAAATGTTTCACCTTTGCCAACAATTTTGGAAAAAAGGGAAAAGGTGGCTACCCGAATTTCTGGTCACCAAACATAAGTGTTGGACAAGGGTTATATAAAGGAAAACAGTACGTTTTGGCCATAGAAAGCCCAAAGGCTCAAATAGCAAGTTTTTCTTCACTGCCAACACAACTATAGTACCCCAATCAAAAGCCATCAAAACCCTGGATTGACAACAACGAAGAAACCATAAACACCAAACTGCACACCCAAATCAACCACACGAAAAAAAACCGCCAAATACAAGGAAAACTCTTCGCAAGGAACAAACCCTAAACACGCGACTACACAAATACACGCCCAAAAAAAAAAACTCTTCGCAAGGAAAATTCAACATAAAAAGCCATCGGAACCATGATCAACAACCAACCAACCCCCGACACGCAAGTGTTCCGTGTACACGTACATCAGTCTGTATGTATGTGTGTGTGTGTGTGTGAGAGAGAGAGAGAGAGAGAATACCTGAGACAAGATGAGTGCGGAGAGACGAGACTTCACTTCCGCAACCTTCTCCGTATACCCTATGAATCAAAGACAAAGAGAATCGAAATGTGGATATCTTGAAACCCTAACAGGGAAGTAAAAGAATGATAACAGTTGGGGGAAAGATAGTAAGATACGATTGGAGAACTCAGACGCGACTGTTCTGGAAGGCCTCGCATTCCAAAGTACGGAAAGACTCCCATTCCCACGCACGGCAGGCCCCAAGGAAAGCACGAGTCGAGCGGGTTTCATAGTGGACCTTCATTCTTTCATCCATTCTTCGTATAGCAGTAGCACATCTCTCTCTCTCTCTCTCTCTCTCCTTCATCCGCATAGTCCGCCGCCCACTTATCGATCTGTGGGTGTTGGGTAATCAAGGGTTTCCCATTCATAAGCCAACGGATCAATTTGAAGATTTGAAGGGATCAGTGGAAAGATTATTTTACTTGGGCGAAGGTAAAAGACCCCAGACACAAATTTTACAAATAAATAAAATTCCAACGGTCCTAAAAAATTAGAATTGATCCGTAGCCCCTCTTGATGTTTTAACAAATCCCTAATGCTAGTTAGGATTGAGCATGGACCAGATTAGTCCGATTTTATAGTAATTGAAGAATCAAATCATTGTCAATTATGAATTTTAAGAACCAAATTAATCCATAAAATTTATAAAACCAAACCCAATCCATATTGTTCAAAGGCGGTTCAGTTTCGATTTTGAACCACCGTTCTCTTGAAATTGAGATACCATCCACCATATACTTTTTTAAAATACTAAAATTGATACGTTAAAACAAAACTTATATTAAAACTAGTATATTAAATCATCCAAACTCACTGACATCAGCCAACTGAACAAGAGTAGAATCCAAATAATTGGTAAAGGAATAAGGCCATGAAATAGAATATTAGATTAGGAAATTAGTTACCGGAAAAAAAAAAGAGTGGAAATCAATAGACTAAGCCCAAACCATGTATGTTTAGTGTATTGAAATTATGGGAAAAAGCTTTCAATTCATATAAAAGTGTAGGAAATTAATATTGGGAGTGA
>BPLS01028277.1:81161-92193 GCA_019656275.1 Rhododendron kiyosumense | reverse complement strand
ACAAAATTCTAATGTTGAACACAAAATTATTCTAACTTCTCTACTGGCCGGACGGACACAAAATTCTAATGTTGGACACAAAATTATTCTAACTTCTCTACTGGGATGGACACAAAATTCTAATGTTGAACACAAAATTATTCTAACTTCTCTACTGGGATGGACACAATTCTAATGTTGAACGCGTAAACACTAAATTTTGTTTAGGGACACAGAATTCTAATTCTGAATGGGTAAACATTCAATGTTTTTTAGGTTACTTATGATATAAAGGAGGTGTCAATTTGTACAACACATGTTCAAAAGAATTAACCCAGAAATTATCGTAGATATGTTCGATCATTCTATATAGTGTATACAATTTACAAATCATAGATGTATATAACCTTGTGATTCGTATCCATCCTTAAAGGGAAAGGGAAAGGCGGATTGGGAGATGCTGCCAAGCGAGGGTGCTTGGCATCAGTGCTGAGTAGCCAATCAGGTCGTTTATCTCGGCACGGACAACACAGATCTAATCTGAGTGCATAAAATCTAAACCGTCCATTGTTCGGATTAAGATCTAAGCCGTCGATTGCCGAGAAGAATAGTCGGATCAGCTGCTTCGTCTGCTTGGCACTGCTACCAAGCAAGTTCAGCTCCTATCCAATTCTACAATAATTGAAGGATCCTCCAATTTAAACCCTACGGCACGATATTCACCACACTAAAAGGCCAAATGTTTGAACACACAGAAAACTTTCTGTTTCTCTTTGCTCCTCCCTTCCCTTTTCACCAAACCATGATATTTTATAGGCACCTTTTTTTTTTTGACAAATGATAGGACTAAGCGGTTGTTTGGAAAAATAATCCATTTGAAATATTTTTTTGGTTTTTCATAATTTTTTTAATGAATTATTGTTTCGTCATGATAAGAGGAATGTAAAAAGTAAAAAATTACGATTGAATTCCAAAATTTTCTAAATAAAAACAAAAATAAGCCTATTTTTTTCATCTTTATTCAAAAAAATAGGTTTGGACAAAAAAATTTGGTGTAGACCGTAAATTTATTTTTTCTGATTCCTCTTATCAAGTCGAACCAGTATTCCATAAAACTTTAACATGAAATTAACAAATGCGAAAAAAAAATCAATAAAGACAAAAAAAAAAAAGCCTTATATCATTTGCAATGTACAAAACTTTTATGCACTGAAGTTTTGGTACCAACAGAAACGGTGTTAGCATTATCACTACCTAAAAAAAGTGAAGCCAATGGGCTTATTTTAGCCAAAAGATCCCTAAATTTTTGGGTAAATAAGATCCCTAAATTTTGCAAATGATAACCAAGTAATTAACCAATACATCAGATTGGGCACCCATGTCCTTGGAGGGGGATAGAAGCCACAAAAGATGATTAAATTCCCAAGTACCACAACCGGTACCTCTCACTATTTGATGACCAACACGTACAATGAGCCACTCTGTTGCCAATCCTCTTCACAAACTGCATGTCGACCTCTTGAAAGCCCGTCATGGACCGGAGAACATCTGCCACAATCTTTTTAATTCCCAAATACCTCGTCAACCGAACACACTTCAAACTAGGCTAAATCGTGATTATTTTTCGTCATCAGAGAACATGACATATTTTATTTTTTGAGATCGAAGTAGCTAAATTAGTTATTCAATCAGTTGACAAAAAACTTGTTATTCGGTCTCCATTTGTTTATTAGAAATTTGAAATGGTTATTCGATCAATTTAATGGATTTGATGGTGTTGCAGTGGTGTTAAGAGAGCACGGATCCGACGGGAGCAAGCAGATGCAATTAGATGGGTAATGGGAGGGGAGAGGGATGGAAATATTGTGTATGGTAATGGGATGGGATTTTCGCCATCAAGGTCTTGCTTTCCTTGCGGAGGATAATGGGACACGAACGGATGGTCCCGCTGGCCCATTATCCTCCGCAACCTGGACTTCAATGAAACCCCCCAAATCAATGCCAGAGTCCAGCCCATTAGCAAGACCTTCAAAATGCTGAACTAGGCCACTCCCCTTAGAAGGCGGGAAAAAGCCATCTTCTCCCGCCAGCCACCACCATTAGCACGCAACCAAGGTCCATACTGCGGAGGTTTCAGGCAAACCGTCTTCTTGTCCTCCATCTTGACATTGCACTCGCTTCCGTCATGATCCAAACATCCACAGCAGGAAAAAAAAATACAGGCAAGCTGTCCATACTTATAATCCACCCAAACCGTCATTCCATTATCACACACAATATTAAATCCTCCAATTCCATTAACTACGAATGTGTTTATTTCTACATGCTGAGTTCTCCAATTATCAAGCAACAAAAGTACGATACCATTAAGCTCATTCATACTTTTGAGTTACTAGGCTCCATGCCCATAGCATTGGAATGAAAATGAATAAGAACATACAATATGAAAAAACTTTTAGAGATCATCAAGGGAGATTAAACTTTATCAATTTCGCATAATTAGAACCGTTAACAAGCTTGTAAAATCTACTATCTATTCGAAGTGGTTTTGTGATTATGGCTTCAACAATGGTGATGATGGCGTCTTCTGCTCTGTGATGGGGCCCAACCTGCTTCAAATATTAATTCAACTCAATCTGCTTCTGCTTCAATTCAACTCATTCAGACTCCTCCTACCAACAAGATTTTGCTCTACATGGCTGTGTTTAAGGGTTACAAAGATATTTAACGCTCAAGAGGTTGTCTTCCTCTTTGGTTTTAGTTCTGGACCACTTACCGTTTATGGGTCTTCTGTGGCAATTTTCGCTTCTTGTACTCTATTCGGTTGATTTCTTGATAACCATTTTTTCTTTTTGGGTCTTGGTTGACATATGATTGTCAAGGATTTGGGTGCCAACTTAGTTGAGAGAGTGCATGCTGAGAGTGAACGAAGAGATCCGTGAAAGACCCCATGGGAGCCAGGGCAGAACTTCTTCTTTGTCAGCGATGACATTGTGAGCGATAACGAGGGAAAAAAATGGGTGCACTTTGATGGTTAAACTCGGTCTTCGTTTTTAGATGGCGACGAGATGGCGGACCCCTTCTTGAGGCTTTCTCGCTAGAGTTTGCTGCTTCGTCTTCATTCTGATATCATTCTCTTGATCTTTTGCGATCTGTGGCCAAGAAGAGGGAGAAATCAATTTCTTTTTTATCAACATTTATGCCAGAGAATTAGGGTGGTTGTGTTGTACTAGTCCTAGCTACTATAAATGGAAAGTAAGTTTTTCAGCAGGAAGGAAACAAATGCGTGAAACACGTCATGCATCGTACCATCCCAAAGTTTACCCAAAACGGCAAAAAAAAAAAAAATTCAGTCAACGAGTACAGCCAAACAGGGAACCATGCATGAAGTTAACTACACTACTAGTCTACTATTTATTGGCTCCAACGATTTAGCAGGAGCAATCCCACCTTCTTTTGGGAATCTCTCCTCTCTAGAAGTTTTCTCAGGGCTTTTGTCCAATAATTGGCCCTCTTATATGCATAAAAATAAATGCCATCAATGTTATGAAAGTGATGTATATATGTCTGACCACTTGGCAATTAATTAAGCCTGGTGGTTGTAATAGTGTTATAGTTAGCATGCCAATAAGTCTGTTGCTTTTAAAAATTAAGTTCAGAAGATTGCGGCCTTAATTAAGAAAATTTTGTGATCCTTTTTGAATTCAAGGATGTCAATGCTTCTACTTGTGTTTCTTGTAATAATGCAGCTCCTTCCCCTCTTGTTAATTGGTGTGTCCCCCCTTCTGATATCATTAAACTTAATGTTGATGGTGTTGTGGATAAAAGTGGTGGCCTGGTTGGTATTGGGATAGTAGCACGAGATCACGCAGGGCAAATTTTGGAAAAGGCATCCATTCTTTTTTCTGGTTTATTCTCCCCGAGAACTGTGGAAGCGCTTGGCTTTCGTGAAGCGTTGGTTATTGTGGCGAACAAAGGTTTCTCTAGTTGGAAACCTTACTCAAGTTGGTTATTTAGATTGTGCAAGCTCTTACTCAAGTTGAAAAACCTTTCTCCGATTGTAACTCTATTCTTTTTGATTGTTTAGAGCTTATTCCTTTGTTTTCTTCTTGTGTTTTTAAACGGAGTATTTAATTATCCATTCTCAAAATCCATCTCATGTAAGTATCCATCCTGCACTTTTTGAACACTTATGATTCCATCCTCATTTTTTCATAATACCAACAGTGTCCTTGGGGATATATATATATATATTATAGAAAAATGGGACAAAAAAATAACACTGGCAGTCCTGGCCATGATTCAATCAAATCTTGTAAATCTCTCCCGAAAATCTTGACCACCACCTCGCCAAAACCGTACAAACCACTCATCCATTTCGATCAAAACGGGACCAATCCCCCACCAATCGAGACCACTGCCGCTGCAAAACTCATCCGGCCAACCGTCGTCACCGATCAAGCATATTGTCGCCGACCAGATCACAACGGGATGACTGCAACCACTGAGGCAGCAGAACCGACGGCGCTCGCCGTACAACAGATGCTTGTCGCTCTTCCTCCATCGCTGCCGCCCGGAGTGACATGGAGGAGGAGGAGGAATACGACGACGTCTATTACATCGACACCAACAGTCCCACAGGCTGGTGGAAGAAAGGGTTGTAAATGCTTAGACCTAGAACAGATCCTTACCCCGTCACCGTCGATGGTAAGATGTAAGTCTTCAGAAACGTTGTTAGGGGTCACAAGCACAAGAGAGAGGAGGATGGGTTTCTCACAGGCGAGGTGTTCGACGCTAGTAACTCTACTTGGCGTCCCTTGTGTATGGCACCATCATCCAGAGACCTTTGTGGGCACGCAGTTTTGGACGACGACAACGACAACGGCAAGTTCATTCTGTTGCATGGCTTCTTCCTCTTCTTGTTCTATTTTTTTTTTCTGACTAAACATGATTAGAGTCCTATTTTTTTGATTGAAAAAACATTTTATATTCATGTTTTTTCATGCTATTTTTCGGAAATGTTATGGATTTTAAAGTTTCGCCTAGAAATCATGATTTTGGTTTATTGTTTGTTATGATAAATTAACCATGAAAAACATGGTCAATATTGTGTATGTTTCGAAATATTTTTTTAGATCATCTTGCAAAAAATAAAAACATGGTCAATCCACTATGTTTCAAAAAAGCGCTATTTTCCCGAAATGTTATGAATTTTCAAGTTTCGCTGAGAAATCATGATTTTGGTTTATTGTTTTCATGACAAATTAACCATGAAAAACATGGTCAATACGAATATTGTATATATTCTAAAATATTTTTAATGATAATTTTGCAAAAAATAAAGAGATGGTCAATCCACCATATTCCAAAGGTTTCATGATAATATACGTGGTATAAATGAAAAAATAATATGGTTTTCAAATGTAAATCGGTGAAATTTGGTTATTACGAATCTTTTAAGTTTTGAATCATCTTTCATATTTATCTCCCATAATTATTGAGATTGAATCCCACTAAATTAGGAAATGGTTGAATCCTACTAAATTAAAAAAATGTTTGAATCCCACTAATTTAGGATGCCAATTTAATAAAATATATATATGAATATATTATTAGAAGGGTAAGATAGGTAATTCACCATTTAAAAGGATGAAATCATAAATGTTCAAAATGACCGGGATGAAATCTTACGTGCGATAAGGTTTGAGGATGAATATTTAAGTCTCCGGTTTTTAAACATGTTAAGCATTCTTTCAATAGGGTAACTCATTCGTTGGCTACGCAATCCCTATTAGGTGTTAAGTTAGAGAATTGAGGGGTCCTGTCTCCTATTTTTTGGCTAACCTTGCCTTTGATGATATACGATCTTCAAGCCATTTTTCCTCTTAATAAAATCCTTATTTCTTTCCGTGAAAGAAAAAAGAGTATATATGAAAAAGCTAGAAGGGGGGAAAACTCGATGTTTCTTTACTTCCAAGAAACCTAAGTGGGTATTGTGAAATTAAATGCAAACATTACCAATATTGAAGATGAACAAAGAAGGGTATAGCAAATGACAGTAGGGTACATGATTAGTTTTCAATAGCTGCAAAATTTGTAATAATGGGTTTTGAGACAAGTAGTGCAAGAAAGCATTTTGTACAGGTGCAAAGTGCAACCTATTTACTTACAAAAAAAAAAAGAAGTGCAACCTATTTTGTAAAGGTGCGGCGTACCTATGATGTGCTGCTATTTCTTCAAAAAAAAATTCCACACTCTTTGTTCATGTTTACGTCTTTTTTCAGAAAAAAAATTCTTTAGGGAGTGTGCATGACGTAAAAAGTGTTTGCGGAAGTGTATCCCGTGCATCCAAAGTGTTTTGGAAGGTCATTATTCTCTGGAAAAGTTTGTTTAAAATCCGGACCATTCATTGCCGAGACGGACGGGTGAGATCATGCGACTCTGTAAATAACCTATTTATAGTGGTTCCGTGAATAAGTATTTCTCCTTTTTTCAAAACAAGTTATTTGTGCTAGTTTTGTACAATTATATATTAACCACTTCACATAAAGTTCATCATTTTTGTGATCACGATCATGGATGCTAAACATTCCCAACCTTGGTGGGTCATTGTGGGTTATATATGTCTGGTCGTTTTCTTCAGGCCCCCAAAATTAGTCAACATGCGTGCAAGCTGCTCTGAGCATACGGTTATTAAAAAAAATTCATGACTATAATAACGGAAAAAGAAAAAACAATATGAGGACATGTCATCAGCATTTTCTATTCTACTATCATGGCAAAGGGCAGAAAAGGAAATCAACATCGTAATCCCATTTAATTCGGTCCTAAACAAACCTGATATTAATAAGCACATCATAACACTCATACATTTTCTTCTGTTATTTTTTTTAGGTGTTTTTTACATCTCATAATCTTTTTATCGTAGATTTTGTGTTGTAAGTTTTTGAATTAATCATTCATTATGATAAGAGAAATTCGAAAAGTATAAAAATGAGAATCGAAATTGAAAGAAATTTATATAAGACGACAGTACAGACAAAATACAGGTTGTTTCATTTATTTTGTTTTTCGCGAACTCTTTTTTTGCTTTTGGTCATAATTTTTATTGTTAAGACTTCTTTTTTCGAGACGAATGGATAATTTAAAAAATATTATGTGAATTTAACAAAAATGCATAATAGACTACTAAAAATAACAACAAAAAAAAAAAGAAAAAGAGAAGAGAAGTACGGGTACAAATTAAGTGATCCATTGTCAAAAGAAAACACACTTCTCTGCCAATTTTTTTTATGGCTGCCAACAAGTTGAGTCAACCAGAATTATAGAATATATACTCAAGTTTATGTGTACCAAGCTCAAGGTCAAGCCCAAAGAATATTTAATGGACTGAGCTAGTATAGATTTGAGTCGAGCTCCAGCTTATTCGCGCTAGAAATACCACACATTTTTGCTCGATGTATGCGCTGGGGCGCCGGAGGGTTATTGGTTAGGTGATTATTGATTGTTACTTTTGATTTGCGAACAAAGCGGGCTTTTATATGGGAGCATTTTCTTGGACTTGTTTTTTTTTTTTTTGATCCTTTCTTGGACTTGTTTTTTTATTCAATTTCATGATAAAAATTTACTAATAGTACACTATTATAATCATAGTACAGAATTGGAAATCACAAGCCTGTCCGCTGTGGGCCGTAGCCCAGGCACGAAAAACACTCGTCTAGCCCACTTATTGTCAGTAGCATCCTGGTGCGAATTCTGGGCCTAAGCCCAGGCAGGTCAAACCCAGTCCAGCCCATTTACTTCAGGTAGTGTCCTGGTGCGGCTTCTGGGCTAATGGATCACCAGAATGGCAATTTTCTGAAGCACTACAAAAAAAAAATTTAATAATAATAATCGCACCCCAAACCGGAGACAAATAGTAACATAATGACTACGACGCTATTCCTTCGGTTCTCCCATGCATCAATAAAAAAGGCCCATTATTCGCGTCGAGGCAAAATGAAGAGGACGTAAAGAAGAAGTGATAACAGGATAACTGTCAATACGAATGTGTATATTTTTTTTACATGCTAAGTTCTCCAATTATCAATCAACAAAAGTAGGATACCATTTAAGCTCAATCAGACTTTTAACTTCCTAGGCTCCAAGGGATTGGAATGAAAATGAATAAGAACATACAATAGGAAAAAAAACATTTTTAGCTTTCACCTACCAATTGAAGATTTTTTGAGCTTACGTAATATGTTTTGTGATTTGAACAACAGATGTGAGTTTATCATACCACTAATGTGAGTCTTTGTACAATCATTTGCGAGCTTTATCAATAAAAATGGGCTTACTGTTGTATGTGAATATCTTCTCCTCCCATCAGTGTGATGGTTGAAAAATGAATTCCGGTGGTTGAATGGAAAAAACCATCTCAAAGTTACTGCTAGCTACTGATTACTGTTGCATAATGCAATCAGCAACTAGATTTGTAGATTTCATCTTGAGCGAAAAAACCCACACTCTAGCTAGGTAGCCCAAACTTCAAAAGTTCAACTTTATAGCACAAAGACTTTACTAAGTCCAAGCCCAATTGTAATGGCCTAAAGCCGAAAACTCATAGGGATCAGTTGCCCAATCCAAATATGACCCCGTGCCCGGTCAATCCGGGTGTTTAGTGACGGCAAGTTCGCGCTTCTTTTTTCCTTAAAAATAAACTGACTTGAGCAATCGTATTATTACGTATAATTCCCATGCGATTGCCTTCGTAACCAAAAGCTCAAAAAATGAGTTGTGTTGCTAAAAAAACCCTATTATGATTTCTCATACAAAGTCATGTTTTTTTGTGCCACAAGGTCAAAGGCTTGTTTTGCTACTATCGGGGGTTGTGATCTCCCTCTCTTGGGGAGCCGTGGCCACCCGATGCCGGCTGCCAGGGTACGATGCGATCAAGACCACTTGAGCAATTCTTGGCCGTTTGGCATCGTTACTTGAGAAAACACAACCCACTGGTAATGCTCGGAAAAAAAGACCGAAATACCTTTGAAACAGCATGCTATTTTAGCCGGTCTTGGCAAGGCAAAGCATGACTCTACCGAGCAAAAACTAGATTTCCCTGGCTAGGCGACCTCGGTTACTAAAGAAAACAAGACCCGTTGGTAATGCTCCAAAAAAAATCGAGATGCTCTCGAAATGGCATGCCCTTTTATAAGTAAAATAGATTCCATGCGGAAGTTGCCGATATAAAATAAATAATAATAATAATAATAAAAATATTCCAACTCCATATAGGACGGTTGGAGGTGATACGTGTGCCCTTAGTTAGGCTTGAGTATCGTTAGTATCTCGAATTTACTATTACACATTTCAACGTCAAAATGAAATTTCATTGCATACGATTTTATTGTTTCAAATTGCATTGGTTAGTAATTTTTTCAAATAGTTACATGTCATTTGAAAACAGTTAATTAGTGACTAATCCAATGAGGCTAAAACACTACAAGGAAAAATATATTCGGTGACCAAAAAGTGGCGACGAAAAAATAAATTCGTTAAACTCGTCACTGTTTTGACAACTTCTGTGACGAAATTATTTTGTCACCAATAATACCTATCTAGCAACGGAAAAAGTATTTTCATCACCAAGGGTACTCATTTGGCAACGAAATACATTTTTCATCGCCGAAAGTGTAAAAACGAAGATGAAATTATTTTTCATCGCCAAAGATAACCATTTAGAGCTGAAAAAAAATATTTCATCGCCAAATGGGGGGCCATCCAAACACAGCCTAAGTGAATTTCAGATTGACAGCTTTTACGTTAGTTTAGATGAGGAATAAACAGAAGGTGCCACGTGAGTTATATTTGCTTAGCTAGGGTAGTGATAAATTATAAGAAGAAGATTGACAAGTGCTAACTTGGAGACGTTACAAAAACGGCACTTAGTCTCCTCGATCTGGACAAGTGGAACAAAATAGAAGATTCTTCACATGCATAATCAAATCATGCATTCATGTAAATTTAGGACTGCAAGCGACGCGAGTCGAGCTTTACTGTGCTCAAACTTGTTTATTATGTTTTTAACGAATCCGAACTCGAGCTCAGTGAAAACTTAACGAGCCAAGCGGATAGTAACTTCACATAATAGAGACAAAAAAGGGAGTGTACGTGGAGAAATAGGGAGTGTGAAAATCAATCTCCTTTTTAGTTTTTATATACAAAATGGATTTTTGTGTTCTCGCTTCGGCTAACTCAAATTTAGCTTGATTCTTTATGAAACGAACCTAATATTCTTGCTCGAGCTTGTTATTAACTTAATGATCCAAGTTCGAATGGAACCTTATAGAGCCGAGCCTCAAAATACTTGTGAACGGCTAGCAAAAGAGATGAGGGAGAATTCAGGTCCAGCCTGTACAATCTTTGAGTTTGTGATCTACGCCCTCTAAGCCTCTTGGACGACATTAGATCGAATGGCCGGAATTTTCCTCCAGAGGAGAAAAAAGGGCTTCTCATTGTTTTCAGTAACCAAAGCTATAGCAAAGTCACTCACAGCAAAAGAAAAGCCAAACATCGAAAGGCTAAATTAAAAGCATTACTGAACTAACAGTTAAGTTTAAGCCATGAGATTCTCAAACATATATTACACACAATATAGGAAAATAAAAACAGAACATAGAAAATAGAGATTCCAATCAGAGTTTTGCAACTTTCAACATTTACAGGTTACAAGTAATCGGTGTACGCGATAAGTACAGGGAAAAAAAGCCCCTTACCAAGAATAGTTTGGGCTTCACTTGTTTTTGTGGTGATGATCCTAGTGGAGATGTTGAAGAAACTTGTTCGACACGGTTCCAAATGCCCTGTAAATGTGATCTTAATCAGATAAGCAAGGCAGGCCTAAAATAAGTGCCAATATCAAATGAGAGCAAACCTTGGTCACCCGTTTGGACGGTTTGCAGGTTTATTCTCTAGTCCTTCAATCAATCAGCATCTCCTTGATCAAATGCAATTCCCTAGCCGCATCAACAATGGTTACTCGTTCTGTTGGTGATTCCTCAGAACACGCAAC
>BPLS01028277.1:36846-56161 GCA_019656275.1 Rhododendron kiyosumense | reverse complement strand
AAAAAAGAATACTAACAAGTTTGGTGTAGCCGTGTAGGATACATGTACTCATCGTGGCTAAATCCCCAATGCCATCCCACTAAAGCTAGTCCATAAATTACTTTCTCTTGTTTATTACGAAAAATGTAAATCTGCCTTCAATTTTTTATAATGTAGATTTGATGAGTTAGAATCATGAAAATTGTGAACAGGAATTGAATTTGGTAATGTTCTCTCTGCAATTTTGAGTTTGTATTGGACATATATATAGCAAACAAGGTAAAAACATTGGTTAAGCCAAGATATTTGGTAAAGCCTCTGTTCCTGTTCATAGAAATTGGCCAAATTAGGTCCACTTGTCTTCCACGGTCATCACTAGACTTGACTTGGATCTATGAATTTTGCCCTAGATAATGATAACTACGTGATTTGAGGGGTAGTTTCATCAAATAAAATGAGCTTGAAACGTCATTGATGCAACAGAGGGCAAATAAGTCAAGATCAAGCTGAGTTTTAGCAGGAATAAATTTGAGTTTTCCTGGAACAATTTAGGTTTTGGCATTATCAACTCCTTTATCTGAAACCTAAATGCCAAATGAGTGCTCTAACTAGCACCTTTTGATGGAGAGAATATGGAGTGGTCCCCGAGCACTAAGTAATTTTTCATGATGAGGGGACTATGCTGGATTATTGAATACAAGAATAGTCATAGGTTGTGGATTTTTAGTGCTAAAGAGTCACTGTTTGATGGGTTGTCTCATTCTTAAAAAATTATATATCTACCTGAACAACCGGAGCAGGGTCAATTTTTAATTTCTAGTCGTCACAATCAAGTAATTTATGGGATGAGGAGAGATTTCCTCAAAGCTAGGGAGGAGGAAATCCTACGGCCTTTATTATGTGTCAACCGTTGAGGATGCCCACGTAAGTAGTTGTATGTGTTCATGTAACACAACATTTTCACTAACATCGTCAGTTTCTGTCTTTCTTTTTTTGACATGGCGTTATTTTTCTCTTGAGAATTGATATTTACGCTCTCTTTTTTGATAGAGGCGCTCCATTAGTAACTTCACAATGAAATGGAGCGCCTGCATCAAAAAAGAAAGCATGAATATCAATTTCGTTTCTCTTTTCATGGTCCAAGATTCGTCACTTATCTTGTTTCCTCCACCATGTGAACCACTTAAAATCTCATTGGAATTGACGAGATGTGCACTAGGTTGGCGTGCAGGTCTCACTTTCCAGTCCCACACAAATTATTCGAAACGTTTGTTAATTTTAAAATATTTTTTCAAGTGATCTCAGATAAATTTTGCTTAATCGAATAACTACAAGTGTGGTTGATCCAACTTACGGATTATTCTGAATGAAAAAATTGGTACATTCAATCACTCACTTTTAGTCATTCAATTGAGTTAATTTTCTACAAGACCATTCGTAAAAATATTTAAAAATCAATGAATAGCTTGAATTATTTTTCGGTACACAAAATTGGGTCCCGCATGCCGATTTATACACCATCGATGCACATCTTGTCGGCTCCCATAGAAGGGTTCTATGAATTACGGTAATCACCGAGTCATATATGTTCGGATCGAAGTTCAATTTTCTTTCCGATTGCTGCCCGGCGTGGGAATCATTGTCATCTCTCTCTCGGATCCAAAAGGCATTACTTCGTCAGCAATGGTGTTGTATAAATCCAAAAGTTAAGCCCTCGTTAAGTTGGTTCTGCACTTCTATGCATTACGGATCTAATTTTGCCCTAAAACAATTCAAAGTAACTAACGGGAATAACGCTGTCAAAGTGCACTTTAAGGCCCCGTTAGATAAAGCTCTTAGGAGATGGGATTGGATTACTAAGCCGAATGTATTAACAATACTGTGTTTGGTTTTCAAAATTAGTTCGGATTCGTAGTCCGTTGGGATAACCAATCCGGCTATTAGGGGGTATTAGCAATACCCCGTGGGACTAGGTATTCATAGTCCGAACCCAACCTCTTCTCATTACCAATCCCTTCTTATTACCAATTTCTTCTATCAATCCAATCTCATCATCTAATCTCATCTCAAACAAACATGATATTAATAATCTCATCATCTAATCTCATCCCAAACAAATATACTCATTATCAATCCCTTCTCATTTCTAATCCCATCTCCTTACGAATCCCAATCCTAATCCCATCTCCGTACGAATCTCATCCATCCATCACTGTTATCAAACGGGGCCTTAAGAGCATCCGCACCAATCTCTCTAAATTTTGGACCAAATTAGAGGGAAAAAAACCACTTTATTACTTTAACTACCCATTTTTAAATTGTCTACTGTACCAAACTCTTTATTTTCACTCTCTATCAATTAAATATTCAAATCTTTTGTGAAATGGTTTCGTACATGTTTACAGAGCATTCCCAGTGGGTTTGTCAGCCACTTCACCGGTGGGTTTGTTGACACGAATACTGAATTGTATTTTAGTGGAGAGAAGAGTGAACAGTGCCTCTTTTCTTCTAACAAGGTACTGTAGCAAAATTAAAATTTTGCAAAGTAGCGACGAAGTCCACGAGCCTGGTGCAGGGAGGTTTTCAGTCTTTTTCTCTCTAATCTAGATGCAGAAGAAGAATGGAGAGTGAGATGTGGATGCTCTAAGACATGTGTAATTTATGGACGAGGTGAACCATTCCCACGCTGACACGTATCTGGGCAGCAAGGATTTCCTCCTGCCTGGGTTGGACTCTTTCTCCTGAATGATGTGCAATTGAAATGTATGGAACTTGAGCATAAATTCTCTAGTGGGATAGACACAGAATTCTAGCATTGAATGAGTAAAAATTAAATGTTTTTTTAGGGAAAGCGGACTTTAATTTTAATGCTGAAGAGTCATTTTGTAAAATGGGTTACCATGCATCCTAAGAAAATTATAATCTACTTATTCTTAATTTCCAATTGTCGCAATCAAGTGATCGATTTATGGGAATGATGTGCGATCGAAATGTGTGGACCATGAATATAAATTCTCTACTGGGATGGACACAAAATTCTAACTTCTCTACTGGGATGGACACAAATTTCTAACTTCTCTACTGGGATGGACACAAAATTCTAATGTTGAACGCGTAAACAATAAATTTTGTTTAGGGACACAGAATTCTAATTTTGAATGGGTAAACATTAAATGTATTTTAGGTTACTTATGATATATAGGTGTCAATTTGTACCACAGTACATGTTCAAAAGAATTAACCCAGAAATTATCGTAGTATGTTCGATCATTCTAGTGTATACAATTTACAGATCATAGATGTATATAACTTTGTGATTCGTATCCATCCTAAAAGGGAAAGGCAGATTGGGAGATGCAGCCAAGCAAGGGTGTTTGGTATCAGTGCTGAGCGGCCAATTAGGTCATTTATCTCGGCACGGACGACACGGATCTAATCTGAGTGCATAAAATTTGAACCATCCATTGCTTAGATTCGGATATGAGCTGTCGACTGCTGAGATGAAAAATCAGATCAGTTGCTTGGCACCGCTACCAAGCGAGTTCAGCTCCTATGGCCAATTTTGTAATAATTGAAGGATCCTCCAATTTAAACCCTACGGCAAGATATTCACCACACTAAAAGGCCAAATGTTTGAACACACGGAAAACTTTTTGTTTCTCTTTGCTCCTCCTTTCCCTTCTCACCTAGGCGCCCTTTTTTTTTTTGACAAATGATAGGACTAAGGGGTTGTTTGGAAAAATATTCCATTTGAACACACAGAAAACTTTTTGTCTTTGCTCCTCCTTTCCCTTCTCACCAAACCATGATATTTTCTAGGCACCTTTTTTTTTTTTTTTGACAAATGATAGGACTAAGGGGTTGTTTGGAAAAATATTCCATTTGAAATATGTTTTTGGTTTTTCATAAATTTTTTATGAATTATTACTTCGTCATTTGAGAGGAATGTAAAAAGTAAAAAATTACGATCAAATTTCAAAATTTTCTGAATAAAGACAAAAATAAGCCAATTTTTTTCGTCTTTATTCAAAAAAAAAAAAGTGTGGACCATAAATTTTTTTTTTTATTCCTCTCGTCAAGTGGAACCAGTATTCCATAAAAATTTGACGTGAAATTAACAAATGCAAAAAAAAAAATCAATAAAGACAAAAAAAAAGAGGCTTGTACTATTTGCAATGTACAAGACTTTTATGCACTAGAGTTTTTGTACCAACATAAACGATGTTGACATTATCACTACCCAAAAGAAGAGAAGCCAATTGACTTATTTAGCCAAAAAATCCCTAAATTTTGTAAATGATAACCAAGTAATTAACCAATACATCAGATTGGGCACCCATGCCCTTGGGCTTTAGAGGGGGATAGAAGTCACAAAAGATGATTAAACTCCCAAGTATTTGATGACCAACACGTACAATGAGCCACTCTGTTGCCAATCCTCTTCACAAACTGCACTTCGACCTCTTGAAAGCCCGTCATGGACCGGAGAACATTTGCCACAATAACTCCAACAGTCAGATGCTCCTCCCTAAGGTGTTCAAGCATATATATAAACGTGTTAACTATTGACAGTCACCTTCTATGACTATCTTGTTAATTCCCAAGTCCCTCGCCAACCGAACGCACTTCAAACAAGGTTAAATCGTGAATATTTTTCTTTCATCAGAGAACATGACATATTTTATTTTTTGAGATCGAAAAAGCTAAATTGGTTATTCAATCAGTTGACAAAAAACTGGTTATTCGGTCTCCATTAGTTTATTAGAAATTTGAAATGGTTATTCGATTAATTTAATGGATTTGATGGTGTTGCGGTGGTGTTAAGAGAGCACGGATCCAATGGGACCAAAGGGATGCAATTAGATGGGTAATGGAAGGGGAGGGGGATGGAAATATTGTGTGTGGTAATGGGATGGGATTTTCGCCATCAAAATGCTAAACTGGGCCACTTCCCTTAGAAGGCGGGAAAAAGCCATCTTCTCCCGCCAGCCACCACCATTAGCACGCAACCAAGGTCCATACTGTGGAGGTTTCACGCAACCCATCTTCTTGTCCTCCAGGATCCATCTTGACATTGCACTTGCTTCCGTCGTGATCCAAACATCCATAGTAGGAGAACAAACTGGCAAGCCGTTCATACTTATAATCCACCCAAACCTTCATTCCATTAGCACACACAATATTAAATCCTCCAATCCTCCAATTCCGTTAACTACGCATGTGTATATTTCTACATGCTGAGTTCTCCAATTATCAACCAACAAAAGTAGGATACCATTAAACTCATTCAGACTTTTGAGTTGCTAGGCTCCATGCCCATGGCATTGGACTGAAAATGAATAAGAACATACAATAGTTTTAGCGATCATTAAGGGAGATTAAACTTTATCAATTTCGCATAATTAGAACTTTTAACAAGCTTGTAAAATCTACTTTCTAATCGAAGTGATATCCAATATTGTTTGTAATTCAAAAGATATGACCATTCTACCCTCAATGACTCGAAAAACACATCATCGAGATAAAAGCTCGTATTTCTGTCATTCTTATCTATATCAAGACCAAATCTATTTTAATAAATTGGGTTTTCAACTTACTAAAAGTTGTTGGAAACGGACAATGAAAATGATAAAGTTTCATTTATGAAAAGTTGGTCTAAAACAAACCGATCATATGTATCTAAGGTAAGGAATACGAGTTTTCAAACATCCAATAGCCAGACTAGCTAGGTAAACATAAACTTCCCATTGGACAAAAACTCAAACACGACCTTGTGTAGACACTCTATTCTGGACTGTCCAGATTAGTTTACTTACAATCTTTGATTCCCCAATGATGATTAAGATCAAGAACACCCTGAGATTGTTGGTATGTTTGGGCTTAGAGCGCTTCAAACCTCATTCAAACCCTTTCGAACCCCATTTCAATTCCTTCAAGCCAGAACCACATGTCCGTTATCGACCATTGACTCAGTTACCACTGGCGCATGCAGGTATAAAGCTAGTGTGCACCAGTCAACTCCAGTCAAATGACACTATTCAACCACGTGCACAAGACTTTTGCGGCCACCCTAGTACGATGAACAATCCCCTGATGATTGCAAACGTGCAGGAGTATCCCCCTTTCTCCTACAACCCCTTTCAAGCCAAGTCCCATACATTTAATGCATGGAGACTTCCCTCCAAACCCAACCAATCCTTAACCAAGCTGGTTACCAGCTCCCTTACCAACCCTCTTGGCCTATATTTACCCCTCTTGCATTTATATGCAAGGGGTTACACTCATAAAAGCTCCAACGCTCTCTCTTTTTTCTTTGGTTTTTCTTGCTTCCTCTTCTTGCATCCATTGAAAGAGAAAGCAAGCAATCTCTCCACACACCCTCCACACACCAGATATACACCCTCCATCCCTCAAACCCTAAGCTCAAGTTCTAAACACATCATCAAACTCAAAGCAAAGGTATACCACCTTTTGCACGTGTTCTGTTCTGACCATAGTTTTAAATCGCGGTATCGGTCGCCGTCGCGGTATTAGTCGCAGTATATCGGTGTCGGGACATATTGGTGATACATCGCGGGAATCGGGTGTCGCGGTCGTGAATTTTTAAAAATATCAGCAACATGTATAAAACTTGAAAAATATACTTTTGCGGCTTTTGCCCCCAACATTAGCTTAAATTATCACATTTTAATTAATTTAAGACATGTAATAGCCTATTCTCTTCATGTGAAATATCCGATAATTTATCAAAACCCACAAGTCAATAAGATTTTACAAATATGAGAAAAATGTAACATTATGAGTTTCGATATAATTGACATAAATAGCAAAAGTAAGATGAAGACATTAAAATAAACACACCATAGAGGTTTTAACATTACATAATCGCTAGCCACAACTAGTTTCAGTTGGAACTTTAGTAGCCACAACTAGTTTCGGTTGGAACTTTAATATGTATTTGTAAAACATGGTGTTTTTCTCTAGTCCCACATTGGCAAATTACAAAACTTATATCTACTTTAAATGAATTTGCAATTTAGTGGGTTTGTGAATGAGGACTTAAAGAGAGGTCTCGCGTGTTCAGGATAATTGGTGGCAATTTGAAAAACTAATTCGGAAACCAATTAACCTAGTACACGTCACGAGTTATTCGCGCAGGGGGTGCAAATTCGGGATTTAAGCCTCGCTCCCATTTCTTACTCAAGTGGGCCCATTCATTTTTGTTTTTTTTTTTTTTTTCTCTTTTCTTTTTTTGGTTTGTTTTTTTTCTTTTACACATTGGGGCAAGCCCAACATTTTCCAGACACTCTCTCTCTCTAACTTTACTCTCCTCCCCTCCCCATCTGCAACTCCTATCTCTCTCTCTCCCCACCACCAGAGGCGACGCCAGCAACGCCAGAACACCACCAACGTCACCGGACCACCAATGTCTCTTTCTCTCACCCACCGACATCCACCCCCACAGATCTCTCTCTCAATCTCACATGATTTCTCCCCGTCCCTCGGATTGCGACAGATTCCGGACTCGGCCTATATTCTCTCCAACCGATTCCTTCTTCTCATGTGAGTTTTTCCAACTCTAAAATTCTGATAATGTTTTTTTTCCCCCGAAACCGGTGACACATTTTTTTCCCTTCCTAGAAACGTTTTTTTTTCCCCCTTCCGGAAACGTTTTTCCCCCGAACCGGCCGAAAAAATCAGTTACAAACCGATACGTACCGGAAACCGACCGGTTCACAAATCCCGTTACGAACCGGCCGATATTTAAAACTATGGTTCTGACCCCTGAGGGAGGTTGGCAGGGTCAAGACTGTTAATCAATACTAGTCCTGACCCTAAAGTTGGTAAAGTTTAAAGGATCGTGTGGGATCATCATTGGCACACGCCAGTACGATAGAGCCGTACGCCAATTATGGCAGTACGTACAATACTGGTGTGGGGATCACTGATATCCACTTTCTATTTTCCTTTTTATTTTATCACCTTTATGCATGATAAGAACTAGTTTACAGCTTTCTGTATTTTAGAACTATGTAGTTGTAATATTCAGCATCTGCTCCTATTTACTTTGGAATGCCTCTGGCCTCTTTCTGGTCATGTTCTAGAATCCAGATGATGCAAAGCCAAGCATTGGGCAAAAGGGTTTAGCTGGGGTACGGTGGCCTCATACTGGCGTACGACAGTAAGATCTAGCCCAATGGCTGGCCCTTGCATGATTGCTAGGCCTTGGCCTCTGTTTATTCCCCCATACTGTTTATGGGGGGTTCTGCCTATTTTGTTTCATTAAGTTCCAACCTCAATGCTTTCAGTTCCTAATAAACTTTAGCACAACTACAATCATGCATGCTAGAACAATATTGTCACAAATTCCAATTCCAAGCTTTAATAGCCGCAAGATGACAAGTAATGAATGATTCAGAAGATCTCAGGGTATGCATCTACACCTCATGGTTCCAAAAATCAAGATTCTACCCACAAGTCAATGTAAAAGAAATGACATGATGCATCTTTTGGACATTTTAAAGTTTATTAGAAAAACTGGCAAGCTCTTGTTTTAAATCTAATATTTCATATTTGTCACTCAATTTTTGCAGTGGCCATCAATTTACCTAATAAAAATGGGAAAACGTGTGGTACAAGAAGAAGATGAACAAAATGATCCTTGCAACCTGAAAGCATCAGAAACTTGTAAGTTACCAACTAACAAAACAAAATAGAAGCAGAGGAACAATCATGTATAAACCACAAGGTATATCAGTTGTGTTTAATGAATTCAACAACATCATCAATGCACTACAAGCCTCCAGATGAATGAAAAATCACTATTTGAAGTTGAAACTTGTTGGAGTTGGTTCAAAAATATGCGTCAAACAACAAACATTCTTCATTAGGACAACAAAAATCCTAAAGAGTCTAGCATGTATCCTCTTTCCTATCTAACGTATTGCCATAGTTTTAAATCGCGGTATCGGTCGCCGTCGCGGTTTCGGTCGCGGTATATCGGTATCGGGACGTATCGGTGATACGTTGCGGGAATCGGATGTCGCGGTCGTGAATTTTTAAAAATCATCAGCAACATGTATAAAACTTGAAAAATATAGTTTTGCCCCCAACATTGGCTTAAATTACCACATTTTAATTAATTTAAGACATTTAATAGCTCATTCTCTTCATGTGAAATATCCGATAATTTATCAAAATCCGCAAGTCAATAAAATTTTTCATTTCAAGTCAATAACGTATTAAACTATTTTTTTAAAAGAAATTATATAATAGTTGCTCCGGTCCTTGATAGAGGTGGTGAATAAAAAAATTGGTTTTTTTAACTTTTACTCTTGTGAGTCGTGCCACGTGAAATATCATCCGCACCAGTATCTTTAAATTTTGGACCAAATTAAAGAGCGAAAAGTCATTTTATTATTTTAACTACCCACTTTTAAAATATCTACTGTACCAGACTCTCTACATTTTAAATTATCCCATTAAAATATTATTTCTTTTATTCTGAAGAAAAAAAAAAAAGATAAACCCAAAAAGTTAACTATCCCCGGCCCCAATGCACCCACCGTCCCACCCACCCTCACTCAGTCAGTCTCACACACTCTCTCTCTCTCTCTCTCTCTCTCTCTCTCTCTAACTTTACTCTTCTTCTCAAGTTCCCAAGACCTCCATGGCTGTACTGCAGCTGCTAATCAACGTGGGGCCGTGGGGGCAAAACAAGCCGAAAGCAGCGGAAGCGGGCGCGGTGAGCGTACGATCTTCTGCTTGATTCTTCCGAGAAGAGGGCTTGCGAGATGATACTTACAGCGCTGGATCAGTTGTGCCAGTGCGCGGAGGGGAGGGCCGAGCTGTTGAAGCACGGGGCCGGGTTGGCGATCGTTTCAAAGAAGATACTCAGGGTTTCAAAGGTGGGGACTTTCAACTTTCAATTGCTATGTTATTTAGGAGTATTTTTCAAGACAAGATCCAAAATTTTAGGAAAAAACTGTGAAAAGTGGAAGGAGTTGATGGTTTGGTGCTCTGTTTTTGCGGATCAAACAAAAAAAAAAGCTCTGTTTTTTTGATCGTTTGATGCTCTGTGTTTTTTTTTTTTTTGCCGAACCGGCCTGAACCGGACGAACCGGCCGATAAATCCGTTACATACCGATACGTATCGGGAATCGGCCGGTTCACCTGCGATTTTCAGTCTCCCCGTTATACCGGCCTATATCAGAACCGGAACTCTCAAATTCCTGTACGAACCGGCCGATACGTTTCGTACCGGCCGATATTAAAAACTATGCGTATTGCAGTTTTCGAAAACATGTCCGAAACTATGAACAGTCTTTGCTGGCATTAAAAGTGTTTCTTATTACACCTATCCTCTTTCCAACTGTTACTAATTCCATACACGTAAAATTTCTGCAAATATAATTACACAAGGGGTTCAAAGCAGCCACTTTAAATAAGCTAACATGACTACAAACATTCAACACAAAGTAACACCAAACCCAATAACACAGAAACCGCACGCACAAAGTCATAAACCGAAAAATACATAGATCGCCACAAAAACTGTGAATCAAAACAAAAAGAAATAGAATAAATTAGAGCTGTGGAAGATCAAACCTTGATCACAATAGTAGACTCCATATCCAGCGTTCCAGGTAAACCGTCAAAGAGTTTTGTGTACTCCCACTGAATAAATAACCGAAACCCAAACCCTAAAATCAACGAACAAGAAATAGTTCAATAATTAGGGATAAGAGAGACATGCGTGCTCAGTGCACAAAATCCAAAGCACCCAAAACGCTAAGAAGTCTGGTCCCATTATAACACAGAGATGTTCTTCTTTCTGAAAATTTTCCTAATCTAAATCAACTCAAAACCCCACATGCAACACGAAAATCTTTCCAATTACCAAAAAAAAATTTCACTTAACCCCCACCGCCCCCCCCAAAAAAAAAAAAAAATTATCAATCCACACGTATTTTGGTAGTGAGATTAGGAGGCAGGGCCCAAACGACGGCGTTGTGGCACGCTTTCTGGGAGATCTCTTACCGGCTTCGATGAGCACAGATCCCATCTTCATCGCTCGCTCGATCATATCGTTCTGTTCCCAATCACAAGGCCTGAACTCAAGTAGGCGGTCGAAGGAGAGGTCTAGAGAGAGCATCGATGTCAAATTGGCTAGACCTAGAAATGGTTCCGGAAGTTGGTCCTTTGGATCCCATTTGGAAATCGAAACCCTGGGCCTCGCAATTACGACGAGCGGATCGGACGGTGGCGAGCAGCAGGGGTGTTTGGTCGTGGATGGGCAGTGGAGAGAGAGAGAGAGAGAGAGAGAGAGAGAGAGAATGGTTATGTTTTGAGACAGTTCAGTGGAGAGAGGATGGGTGTGTTACACGTGGTGGGGATATGATATACGTGTGAGCGAGGCGCCTCTTCGCGCCACGTGGGTAAGGGCCAAATTACAATTCTGGACAGCAAAGACAATACACAAACCCAATAATCTATGGGTAAAATCGTTCAAATTGGACCAAAATGCTAAGCGAAAATCAGTCAAAACATGATCTTCTTTAGAAGGGGTAGGATACCAGAGAATTAGGGTGGTTGTGTTGTCCTACTCCTGGCTACTATAAATGGAAAGTAAGTTTTTCAACAGGAAGGGAACAAATGCGTGAAACACGCCATGCATCGTACCATCTCAGAGTTTACCCAAAACGGCAAAAAAAAAAAACAATTTCAGTCAACAAGTACAGCCAAACAGGTGACCATGCATAAAGTTTACTACACAACTAGCTAGTCTACTATAGTTCTCTGCTTCTCATCACGTGGCCATTTTAAGTACTCCTCGTCTTGTTACGCTTAACTTTTAATACTTTTTGAAAAATAAAAACTTTTAAATTAAAAAAATTCATTAATTTTTTTACTAAAAAGTAATTATTTCTTAAAATCTATCAGTAAAATTATTATTTTTTTATTTTTCTGATTCGTCTCATCGAGACAAATCAATAATTTATAAAAATTTGGCGCAAAACTAACAAATATAAAAAAATAATAATAATGACAAAACGTGCACTTTTCTAAAAGTAAAAAAAGTCTTAGTGGAACAGAACCTTAGTCAAATATAAAAGATACCTGATTCAAAACAAAAAATTTCAAGCTAATAGAAGTATCTTTTTTCATTATTGCCCTAAGAAAGTTCCACAGCAACGCTCTCTCCCTTCGGTTGAATGTGGACCGAGGAATATGAGATGCTTTTCTTTTGTTTGTTTGTTTGCCGTACTTTTTTGTTTGTTATTTTCTGTATTTTTGGATTAGTAGTTAGCATGGCAATAAGTCTGTTGCCTATAAATAGACAAGCTCTTTTCCTTTTCTATGTACCGAGAAAAAGAAACATACAGAACGGTAATGAGAATTTAATCAGTCCGAAAAATTTATCTCATCAATAGTTCTTGAAGAGCTACTTTTGTCCAATATTTGTTTACTTTTATGCAAGTATATTTTATATTTGTCTCAATTTTATAAAAAAAAAATCATGTCTATAATAAAATGGAAAAAGAAAAAACAATATCAGGACATGTCATCAGCATTTTCTATTCTACCATTATGGCAAAGGGCAGAAAAGGAAATCAACATCATAATCCCATTTAATTAGGTCCTAAACAAACCTGATATTAATAAGCACATCATAACACTCCTACATTTTTTTCTGTTATTTTTTTTGTTGGTGTTTTTTTCATTTCATAATTTTTTTATCACAGATTTCTGTTAATTTTTGAATTAATCATTCACTATGTCAAGAGAAATTCGAAAAGTATAAAAATGAGAATCGAAGTTGAAAGAAATTCATATAAGATGACAGTATAGACAAAAATACATGTTTCATATATTTTGTTTTTCACAAACTCTTTTTTGCTTTTGCTCACAATTTTTATTGTTAAGACTCCTTTTTTCGAGACGAATGGATAATCTATAAAATATTATGTGAATTTAACAAAAATGCATAATAGACTACCAAAAATAACAAAACAAAAATTGAGAAGTACGGGTGCAAATTAAGTGATCCATTGTCCAAAGAAAACACACTTCTCTGCCAAATTTTTGTAGGGCTGCCAACAAGTTGAGTCAACTATAATTATAGAATATATACTCAAGTTTATGTGTAGCAAGCTCAAGCCCAAAGACTATTTAATGAACCGAGCTAGAATAGATTTGAGTCGAGCTCCTGCTTATTCATACTAGAAATACCATACATTTGTGCTCGATGGATGAGTTGGGGCCTCGGAGGCTTATTGGTTAGGTGATTATTGATTATTATTTTTTGATTTGCAAACAAAGGGGGTCTTTTGTGAGCATTTTCTTGGACTTTTTTTTTTTAACCTTTCTTGGACTTGTTTTTTTACTCAATTTCATGATAAAAATATACCACTATATACTATTATAATCATAGTACAGAATCGGAAATCACAAGCCCGTCCGCCGTGGGCCTTGGCCCAAGCACGAAAAACAACCGTCCCACTTATTGTCAGTAGCGTCCCGGTGCGGCTTCTGGGCCTAAGCCCAGGAAGGTCAAATCCAGTCCAGCCCATTTACTTCTGCCAGTGTCCTGGTGCGGCTTCTGGGCTTAGAGATCAATCACCAGAATGCAAAAACTCTTGGCAATTTTCTGAAGCACCAAAAATAAAAATAATAATCATCGCACCCCAAAACGGAGAAAAATAGTAACATACGGAATACGACGCTATTCCTTGGGTTCTCTCATGCATCAATCAAAAAGGCCCATTATTCGCGTCGAGGCAAAATGACGAGGACGTAAAGAAGAAGCGAAAACAAGATAACTGTCAATACGAATGTGTGTATTTTTTTTTACATGCTAAGTTCTCCAATTATCATGCAACAAAAGTAGGTTACCATTTAAGCTCAATCAGACTTCTGACTTACTAGGCTCCAAAGGATTGGAATGAAAATGAATAAGAACATACAATAGGAAAAAAACATCTATAGCGTTCACCTACCAATTGGAGATTTTTTAAGCTTCTGTAATATGTTTTGTGATTTTAACAACATATGTAAGTTTGTCATACCACTAATGTGAGTCTTTATGCAATGGTTTGTGTGCTTTATTAATAAAAGTGAGCTTATTATTGTATGTGAATATCTCCTCGATCCTCGCATCCGGGTGATGGTTGAAAAATGAATTCCGGTGGTTGAATGGAAAAACAATCTCAAAGTTGCTGCTAGCTACTGAGTACTGTTGCATAATGTAATCAGCAACTAGATCAGTAGATTTCATCTTGGGCGAAAAACCCACACTCTAGGTAGCCCAAATTTCAAAAGTTTAACTTTACAAGCACAAAGAACTCAGTATGTTCTTGATAGGTATTAATTATCAAAACACGTCTTTAACGATTATTTTTCCAAGACTTTACTGAGTCCAAGCCCAATCATAATGGCCCAAAGCTGAAACTCTTAGGATTAGTTGCCCAGTCCAAATATGACCACATGCCCAGTCGATCCGGGTGTTCAGTGACGGCAAGCTCGTGCTTCTTCCCTTAAATAAACTTGACTTTTGCAATTTTCATAATGATTTACCATGTTATTGGAGTGCAATTATTTTAAACATAATCCTGGATGTAGATCATTTCATCATACTTAAAATGTTTTTTGAAAAATCAATCATGTAGAGACACATCAAAGTTTACATCTCTCTCACAAGTAATGGTAGGACCCATGATACTATTTAGTGGATTCCACAATCATTTGTGAGAAAAGATGTACAAATGAATGTATAGACACATCAAAGTTTTCTTAATTAGCATTTATCATGGCCAATTTTTCCATTTTTGTTGTTCCATAGTAGTGATTAATTTTTACCATCTAATGCGCGCAAAACAATGGGAGTCATAGCAATCGTATTGTTCCATATAATTCCCAACAGTTGGTAATGGATTTGGAAACACAAATAAAAATCCGTGAAGGGTGTGATTTAGGAGAATGATATAGTAGATGCTGTTTGGAACCAAGAAAAATAATTAGGAACTAGTTTTGAAAGTCAAAATAGATAAAAAAGTAAAAATAAAAATGTTGTTGAATATGGTTGGCGATTGCCTTTTGTAACCAAAAGGACTTTACTCTCCAACTTTTCCATGCGATTGCCTTCGTAACCAAAAGGACAAAAAATGAGTTGTGTTGCTAAAAAAACCCTATTATGATTTCTCATACAAAGTCATATTTTTTCGTGGCACAAGGACAAAGGCTCATTTTGCTACTATAGGGGTTGTGGTCTCCCTCTCTTGGGGAGCCGTGGCCACCCAATGCCAGCAGCCAAGGCACGATGCTATCAAGACCACTCGAGCAATCCTTGGCCGTTTGGCATTGTAACTTGAGAAAACACAACCCACCGATAATGCTTAGAAAAAAAGACCGAAATACCTCAGAAACATCAAGCTATTTTAGCTGGTCTTGGCAAGGCAAAACACGACTCTACATAGCAGAAACTAGATTTCCTTGCTAGGTGGTCTCGGTTATAAAAGAAAACACGACCCCTTGGTAATGCTCGAAAAAAAGATCAAGATGCCCCCGAAACGGCTTGCTCTTTTCTCCATATAGGACAGTCTGAGGTGATACGTGTGCCCTTAGTTAGGCTTGAGTACGTATCTTTAGTATCTCGAATTTACTACTATTACACATTTCAACGTCCAAAATGAAATTTCATTGGATTTAGTACGATTTTACTGTTTCAAAATGCATTGATTAGTAATTTTTTCAAATAGTTACATGTTTTAACAATTTCTGCGACAACATTATTTTGTCACCAATAATACCTATTTAGCAACAGAAAAAATATTTTCGTCACTGTGGGCACACGCTCCGAAAATCGCCCGATTTTGGTTTGCGGCCCTCTTTGGAAAAACAGCGCGGCGAAACGCTTCGATTCAGAGTCGCCACTCGGGTTTTAGCGGTGAGGCACCCAAGGAACCGAACTCGAGAACGCTTGCTACGTTTTGCCTTTGATTTGAAAAAGGGTTTGATTTGATTTGAAAAAAAAGGGCGTAGACTGGTCCGTCGTTACCTTCGATATCTGAGGTTCGGAAGCCAGGTTACGAGAGGGGAAGGGTTTTATGGCACCCCCTCTCGCCCGATCCGGAGATCGGTCTCTACTCGGGCATTTTGTAAAACGTTTTACATTTTTCTCTCATTTGATCATTTTTAGCCAGTTAGGGCGGGGGAACAGTTAATGGGGGTTAAAGACTGTAACAGCTTGCAGTTTTATATGACAAAATGTTTATGGATGATGACTTGCTTGCTTGAATTGAAATAAACGTAAGAACATAGATTGAGAACAAGCGCTGTAGAGAGTTCGATGGGATGATGTACGCTGCTCGTCGGGTGCGTGAGCAGGTGACACGCTGGCACGCAATGGCGGAACCACTGCACGCCAACTGACCCTGCGCACGCCACCTTGAGGCTGGCGTACACTACCTCTCTGATTTCTTACAGCTCTTGCTCTCAACCCTCTGGGCTCTGGAATGGACCAGTGCACACCTAGGACAAACCACGCAGTTCAGGATATGGTTCAAGTACATATTACAGGCAGATAGACGAAAGAAATGGCTAAGAGCCATGAAAATAACACAGCAAACCCCAAAAACAGAGTGGGGAAGGATAAGAGGCCAAAATGGAACCGTGATGTAAGGGCCAAGCACTGGCTTGTATCAAACATGCCGTACGCCACCCTATGGGGGCTGTACGCCAGGTTTTAACGTTAGCCAGGATTTGGCTTTATATCATCTGGGCTCTGGAACATGACCAGAAATACCCCAGAGGCCTTATAAAGCAAAAAGGACATGGGTATTGAAAGCTATGCTTAAATGACTCTACTGTACCAAAGCAGTAAACTGGTTATTAGCATGCTATATGGTGATGACATAAAGGAAGTGAGCAAAACATGGGCTCTTCATGATCCCCACGCCAGCTATGCACGTACAGCCAAAGGTGGCGTACGGCTAGATGGGGCTGGCGTGCGCCATGGATAACCCTCTGCGACTTATTTATTTTACCAGAGAGGGGTCTGGACTAGTATTAGTTACTAGCCAGAACCCTTCTGGGTCCCCTCAGGGGTTGGAAACAGAAAGCAGTACAAAGGTGGTATACCTTTGGTGCTAGAGATGGAGGAGTGGTAGTGAGCTTTGGGGGTTGAAGATGGAGGGTGTATAGTGACTGGTCAGTGGAGAGGGGTGCTCCTCTTATCCTTGCTCTTTCAATGGAGGAGAGAGGGCAAGAGAGAGAAGAGGAGGGAAAACCTTGGTTAATGAATGTGCTAACCCCTTGCAAATGAATGCAAGGGGGGGTATTTATGGTGGAGGGAGGGACTGAGACCAGGCCTGATCAGCTGGGTTAAGGGCCGGTTAGGTTAAGAGAGGAGCCTCCCATGCATTAAATGCATGGGACTTGCTTGATGGGGTGTGTAGGAGAGAGAGGGGGACGGCCCTGCAGAGTGCAATGATCAGGAGGCCTTGCAGTGTACCCTGGCAGTTGCAAAGTTTTGAGCACGTGACAGAAAAACGGTGATTTGACCGGCCTTGACCCTCCGTACGCCACCTATGAGCTACCGTGCGCCAGGTCAAACTCAGTCAACGGTCAATGTCCGACACGTGGCGAACTCCTGGCGCACGCCAAGGAAGAGGTGGCGTAAGCCAGGTATGGCCTTGCTGAGGCTTTATTCGGTTCTGGATCTGAAAAGGGTTGAAGGGGTTTCGAAATGGTTTGAAAGAGGAGGGTCCAACACTCACAGCTCACGACCTTCCATCGACCTCGGGGGAGCTTTCAACCGTTTAATCATCATTGGGGTAATAAAAGACTGCAAACGTGCTGATCTGGATGGTCCAGAATAGGGTGTCTACAGTCACCAAGGCTACTCATTTGGCGACGAAATACATTTTTCGTCACCGAAGCATAAAAACAGAGATGAAATTATTTTTCGTCGTCAAAAATAACCATTTGGGCCGAAAAAAATTATTTCATTGCAAAACGGGGGCCATCCAAACACAGCCTAAGTGAATTTCAGATCGACAGCTTTTACGTTAGTTTAGATGAGGAATAAATAGAAGGTGCCACATGAGTTATATTTGCTTCGCTAGGGAAGTAATAAACTAAGAAGAAAATTGACGAGTGCTTACTTGAAGACGTTACAAAAACGGCACTTTGTCTCCTCGATCCGGACAAGTGGAACAAAATAGAATAATCTTCACATGCATAATCAAATCATGCATTCATGTAAATTTAGGACTACAAAAGACTTGAGCCAAGCTGGCTCGAGCCAAGCTTTACTATACTCAAGCTTATTTATTAAGTTTTTAACGAACCTGAACTCAAGCTCAGTAAAAACTTAACGAGCCGAACTCGAGCCAAGCGGGTAGTAACTTCACATAATAGAGACAAAAAGGGGAGTGTACGTGGAGAAATAGGGAGTGTGGAAATCAATCTCCTTTGATATACAAAATGAATTTTTGTGTTCTCGCTTCGGCTAACTCATGTTCGGCTCTATTCTTTATGAAATAAGCCTAATATTCTTGCTCGAGCTCATTATTAACTTAATGTTCGAAGCTCGAATGAACCCTTACTGAGCCAAGCCTCAAAATACTTGTGAACGGCTAGCAAAAGAGATCAATGAAGGAGAATTCAGGCCCAGCCTGAGAACAATCTTTGAGTTTGTGATCTAAGCCCTCTTGGACGACATACGATCGAATGGCCGGAATTTTCCTCCAAAGGAGAAAAAAGGGCTTCTCATTGTTTTCAGTAACCAAAGCTATAGCAAAGTTACTCACAGCAAAAGAAAAGCCAAACATCGAAAGGCTAAATTAAAAGCATAACTGAACTAACAGTTAAGTTTAAGCCATGAGATTCTCAAACATAGATTACACACAATATAGGAAAATAAAAACAGAACATAGAAAATAGAGATTCCAATCAGAGTTTTGCAACTTTCAACATTTACAGGTTACAAGTAATCAGTGTACGCGATAAGTACAGGGAAAAAAAGCTCCTTACCAAGAATACTTTGGGCTTCACTTGTTTTTGTGGTGGTGACCCTAGTGGAGATGTTGAAGGAACTTGTTCGACACGGTTCCAATCCAAATGCCCTGTAAATGTGATCTTAATCAGATAAGTAAGGCAGGCCTAAAATAAGTGCCAATATCAAATGAAAGCATACCTTGGTCACCCGTTTGGATGGTTTGCAGGTTTATTCTCTAGTCCTTCAATCGACCAGCATCTCCTTGATCAAATGCAATTCCCTAGCTGCGTCAACAATGGTTACTCGTTCTGTTGGTGATTCCTCAGAACACGCAAC
>BPLS01028277.1:21577-36446 GCA_019656275.1 Rhododendron kiyosumense | reverse complement strand
GGCCTTGATGGAAACCAAAGCTAACTTGTCTGTCTCATTTCCACTTAACCTGGCGGAGGCAGAATTAGATTGATGCAACAAAACCATGATGCACATGCCAACCCAGAGGACAGTAATATGATTTACAGAGGAAAGAAATGGTTGGAGGAATAGACTCAAACCCATGACGGAAGTGCAAGCAAGAGCTTAACCAATTTGACAGTAAAGATTATCATAATATATGAATATTGCATTAACACCTTAACATCATGAAAAGTCTTGCAATTTACAAGTCTTGTGATAAAAGTCCCCTCGTGATAATTCGGCATTTTTTATTTTTTTTTCCACAGTGATAGCATTTGTAAGTTAGTACAAGAAGTCAATGGCGGGCCATGAACTTGAACATGAGAACTCTCTTTCAAGCTTGTCTCTGAAAAGAGTAGTGTTAAAACCACACATTTTCCTGGTGAATTTTTTATGGTGTTAAAGAGTACTAACTAGTTCGGTGTAAGATACATGTACTCATCCTGGCTAAATCCCCAATGCCATCCCACTGAGGCTAGTCCGTTTCAAGACATGTTAGACAATGTAATTCTGCCACGTTGGACTACCAGTGTAAGCATTTCTTTTACGATGAGTGAAAATATGTATCCTATTCTATACCATATGAGAATGTAGGGCAGCTTCTCAGGGTATTTTAGTATTTGTTTATCTTTTGATAGTGTCCTATCCTTAACCTTTTCAGTTTCACACACACACGAACACGCACGCACCACACATATGTCATGTATACGTGTATATATATATATATATATATATATATATATATATATATATATATATATCACAGTGATACTTGGATATATTCTTCGAGGGAGCTGATAATGCTAAAACTCAACTCCATCTTGCCTGAGTTAGGATGAAAGACATGAATGTCATGTGATTTACTCGTTTTGTATTTGTTAGACAATTAGTATGGCTTTGTTCAAGTTCTTTGTAATGATCTTCATTTTGTAAGTGCCGTTGGGCGTTTATCAATACAATCTTCCCACTTTTGATAAAAAAAAAATATAAAAACCCTCCACTTAACTTAATTATTTGCCCTTTTACTCCACCAGGGACTTTTCATTTTTATTTTACTTTACAAAACTACGTACCCCTTCAATCTTTTTTGTTAATTGCAAGTGCATCCAACGTGACTTTTGCTCTGCTGCAATCCTTCGAAGCTTGAAGGCGAGCTTTCTTCTTCCTGAGGTCAGCTCTTCAAATGCATTCCCATATCTTCTCTATTCTAGTCAATCAAGGTGCATAAGTGTTAGAATTTAGGAGAGCGAAAATTGAGAGAATATTTCTGCATTTCTTGAATGAATCCTTTACAAATATACGAAGCTCTTTATATATATACAGAGAAGCTAAACTAGGAAAGAAGTTAAACTAGGAAAGAATAAATATACAATATTCCTTTACTACAATCAAGGATCTTCAGTCAATCAATTAGGCAACCATTCAATCGGATTTTTCTCTAACACTCCCCCTTAAGTTGGAGAGTGAATATCATAAATTCCCAACTTGCCACTTAAATATTGAAATTGTTCCTTTCCCAAAGGTTTGGTGAAGGTGTCTGCAAATTGAGATTTTGATTGAACATAAGATGGGGCAATTACTCTAGTTTGCAATTTTTCCCGAACAATGTGGCAATCAATCTCTATGTGTTTTGTCCGTTTGTGAAAGACGGGATTTTTGACAATGTAAAGACCTACATGGTTGTCCAAAATAAAGATGCTGGCTGGTTTTGTGAAACTTTGAGATCTCCCAAAATGTGTCGTATCCATGTAATTTCTAAACATGTTGCTGCTATGGCTCGATATTCGGCTTTAGCGATAGAATGAGTCACATTAGTTTGCTTCTTTGATTTCCAAGAAATTAATGCCTTGTTTGCTTTGCAATTTGAAATTTTTTTTGAAAAATAGTAGGGGTAATAAGTGGAGAGAGATAGAGAGAGAAATGTTGAAAGTAGGAGGAATCTACGGGGAATTTTTTGAAAATTCTTTTTGAGTTGGGAAGAGAACAATGCATAAAGAATTTTTCAGAAATACACAAAATCCTGTAATTGAACGTCGAGTTGTCTCACAACCCGCCCAATCTAAATCACAATAAGCCTTTAATGTAGGATCATTGAATGAAGGAAAGAATAATCCTTGACCAGGATTCTCTTTAATGAAACGTAAAGCTCTTAGAGAAGCTTCCCAATGTGGTTTCCGAGGATCCTGCATAAATTGACGTAGGATTTGCAGAAAAATCAAAATTTGGATCCAATTTTGATGGACAAAAATAACAACGGTGGGGAGAGAAAAAAAATGCTAAGTATAGAACCCTAACTCTAATTCCATGTTGAATTTAGGAAAGCGAAAATTGAGAGAATATTTCTGTATTTCTTGAATGAATCCTTCAAAGAGATACGAATCTCTTTATATACCACTACTACAATAATAGATATGTATCACAGTAAGGAGATTCACAAAGATCACAATTTTCAGTGAAAGCGTGATAAAAAGTGGCGCTTAAATTTTTTTATCTCAGTTTAAGCCCGAAGCTGAGATAAAAAGTGGGTTTTAGCGCGAAATAAAAGACCTCACTCTTGCGGCGAGATAAAAGAAAAATAACCTCATCCTTGCGGTGTGATAAAAGATTTTAGGGCGGAAAAATGAGATAAAAGATCTCGCTCTTGTGGTGAGATAAAAGAGAAAAGATCTCACCCTTGTGGCGTGATAAAAAAAGAGAAAAGACCTCACCCTTGTGGCGTGATAAAAGATTTTAGGGTGGAAAAAAATGAGATAAAAGATCTCGCTCTTGTGGCGAGATAAAAGAAAAATGACCTCACCCTTGTAGCGTGATAAAAAAACTTTAGCGCAAAAAAAAGTGAAATAAATGATCTCACTCTTGCGGTGAGATAAAAGGTCTACCTATTTAATTATTGCAGTTGCAGCCATGGAAAGAAAGTTTTTCACTGGAGGGTCAATGTGTCGACGGTTGTGGGATCCCATATTATGTGGCTCTGCTACTCAAAGAGAGAGAAATTTATTCATGGAACTTCAATGAACATCCTCTTCACGGAGGTACCGCTCAACCTTGCGCGTTTGTTTCGGTTTTGGAAGGTCTAAATTTTAATGAAATTTTTCTAGGGCGAACCGTCCAAAGCCGAAACGGACGTTCCAGATTGCGCTCCGTAAAAACTTATTCACAAAGGCGCATGAATTAGTTTTTCTCCGCAGACAAACATATAGATTGGCTGTGAGCACACTCTCAACTGAGGGGTCAATAATCAAATCTTATCGGATACGAGAATTAATTGTTATTTCTCATTTCAGTATTTCTCCATTCATATATGGATTATATTCTCCATTGTGTGTTTTTTTGTCGGGTTGTTTTCTATATTAGTTTTTTTTCTATATTAATTTCGGTTTAATGTATTACACTCTTTTTTCTGATCTTCTGAACGGCAAGATTTTATGAACTCATGCATAGTTTGTAGGAATTGATCTTTATGAATTATAATGTATTCAAATAGCTCGTATCACTCGACAAAACAAATCTACCAAGTTCACGGTGCTTTCATTAAATATGTGGAGGAACTGTTAAAAAAAAAAGAATAATAATAAAAAAAGAGAGTAGGAAAATCAATAGTAGTACAAAGTAGCCAAATATTTTTCTCACTTTAAGAAGTAAGTATAAATATTTTTGTTTTCCTAATGTAACAGAAGTACTTGGCTAGCTTAGTGGTAAGGACTTGAGAAATCAACTAAGGGTGCATGGGTTCAAAACTTGGCAATGACAAGAAAAGATGGTCTAGTAGATACAAAGAAAAGATCACGCGCAATGATTTTCCATCTCAGTTTATGGTGGTGTGATCATTTTGAACTTTCAATCACGGTTATAGACCGTGATCTAAAATGACATACAATCACCCCCATAAAAGAGAAATGATCACGTCCAAGAGAAACAATCACGGTTTATAACCGTGATAAAAGAGAAACGATCACACCTTTTGCCCGTGATTGTTTCTCTCTTTCAATCACAGTTTATAACCGTGATAAAAGAAGTTAATAGCTGTGATCTTTATAGATTATTGTAGTAGTGTACGTACAAATAAGCTAAACTGCGAAAGAATAAATATACAATATTTATATGCTACAATCAAGAATCTTCAGTCAATCAATTAGGCAACCAATCAACCGAATTTTCCTCTAACAATAAGTATTATATTTCTCTACACCTGAGTATTTGAACTTACTTATTTTTTACATGATTTCCCCTCATCTTTTTTCTTCTCCTACTCTGTAATATTTTACCGTTACTTTTAGGGTTTGGACAAATACTTAAGTTTAATCTCTTGTTCTCTTCTTTCGTTTTTTTCTTTTCTATTAGAATGTCGAGGCAGATGGCGTTTGTTTTTTCTAAGCATTTCATAAATTACTTTCTCTTGTTTATTATGAAAATGTAAAATCTGCCTACAATTTTTTATAACGTAGATTTGATGAGCTAGAATCATGGAAATTGTGAACTAGAATTAAATTTGGTTTGGATTTGGTAATGTTCTCTCTGCACTATATTTTGAGTTTGTATTGGACATATAGCAAACAAGGTAAAAACACTGGTTAAGCCAAGATATTTGGTAATGCCTCTGTTCCTGTTCGTAGAAATTGGCTAAATTAGGTCCAATTGTCTTCCACGGTCATCACTAGACTTGACTTGGATCTATGAATTTTGCCCCTAGAAAATGATAACTACGTGATTTAACGGGCAGTTTCATCAAATAAAATGAGCATAAAAAGTCATTGATGTAGCAAAGAGGGCAAATAAGTCAAGGTGGAGTTGAGTTTAGGCAGGAATAAATTTGAGTTTTTGCAGGAACAAATTAGGTTTTGGTATTATCAGCTCCCTTCTCCGAAACCTAAATGCCAAATGAGTGCCCTTCCCAGCACCTTTCGATGGAGAGAATATGGGGTGGTCCTGGAGCACTAAATAATTTTTCATGATGAGGGGCCTATGCTGGATTATTGAATTCTAGAAAAGTCATAGGTTGTGGACTTTTAGTGCCGAAGAGTCACTTTTTAATAAGTCTGTGGACTTTTAGTGCCAAAAAGTCACTGGTTAATAAGTCATAGTGCGAAAGAGTCACTGATTAATAAGTCATAGGTTGTGTTGTGGACTTTTAGTGCCAAAGAGTCACTTTTTAATAAGTCATAGGTTGTGGACTTTTAGTGCCAAAGAGGCACTGTTTAATGGGTTGTCATTTTAAGAAAATTATATATCTACGGAATGACCGGAGCAAGGTCTACTCTTAATTTCTAATCGTCGCAATGAAGTGATTTATGGGATGAGGAGAGATTTCCTCTAATCTAGGGAGGACGAAACCCTATACGGCCTTTATTATGTGTCAACCGTTGAGGATGCCCACGTAAGTACTCTAATGTGTTTCACGTAACATAACATTTTCACTAACATCGTCAGTTTCTGTATTTCTTTTTTTGACATGGCGTTATTTTTCTCTTGGGAATTGATATTTGCGCTTTCTTTTTTGATGCAAGCGCTTCACTAGTAGCTTCACGTTGAAAGTGGAGCGCCTGCATTAAAAAGGGGAGCGCGAATATCAATTTCTTTTCTCTTTCATGGTCTAAGATTCGTCATTGATCTTGTTTCCTCCACCATGTGAATCACTGAAAATCTTATGGGAATGGAGGAGATGTGCACCAAATTGGCTTGCAGGTCTCGCTTTCGGGTTCCACACAAATTATTCGAACCGTTTATTAATTTTAAAATATTTTTTCAAGTGGTCTCTGATAAATTTAGCTCAATCAAATAAGTACAAGTGTGGTTGATCCAACTTACGAATTTTTCTGAATGAAAAATTGGTACATTCGATCACTTACTTTTAGTCATTCAATTGAGTTAATTTTCTACAGGACCATTCGTAAAAATATTTAAAAATCAATGAATAGTTTGAATTATTTTTTGGCACACAGAATTGGATTCCACTTGCCGATTTGTGCACCATTAATGCACATCTTATCGGTTCCCATAGAAGGGTTCTATAAACTACGGTAATCACCGAGTCATGCATGTTCGGATCGAAGTTCAATTTTCCTTTCCGATTGCTGCCCGGCTTGGGAATCATTGTCATCTCTCTCTCGGATCCCAAAGGCATTAATTACTTCGTCAGCAATGGTGTTGTATAAATCCAAAAGGGTTTTGTTAAGCCCTTGTTAAGTTGGTTCTGCACTTCTACACATTGCGGATCTAATTTTGCCTTAGAAGTACAATTTCAAATTAACTAATGGAAATAACTCACCGTCAAGTGCACTTTAAGACGTGTAATTTATGGATGAGGTGAACCATTCCCACCCCGACACATAGTGGGGCAGCAAGGATTTCTCCTGCCTGGGTTGGGGGAAATCTTTCTTCTGAATGATGTGCAATTGAAATGTATGGACCATGACCATAAATTCTCTACTGGGACGGACACAGAATTCTAACGTTGAATGGGTAAAAAGGGAAAATTTTAAAATATCCTTAACCTTTATACCAAAATTCAATTAGACTCTCAACCTTTTAAAAACTTCAATTTTACTCCTAACGTTATCTTCCTTTAATCAAAATGCCCCCTTCTGTCCGAATGACTAGCGGATTTTGTTAAAAGCTCTGTTAAATAGCGTCTCGGTCGAATTTTGATTATCCGAGCTGCTCAATGTCTTCAAAACGTGATTTTAAGGGTACCCGCGAGAAATCAGCAAAAAAAATGACCGGGAAGGGCTTTATCTGAATAGTTCAATAAAAAAATGCTCAAATCAAGTCTTTCCCAATCATTCTTTTTGCTAATTTCTCACTGGTACCTTTAAACTCATGTTCTAATCATATTGAGCGGCTCAGATCTTCAAAATTCGATCAAAAAATGGGATGTGCAGACCGAAGCAAAATCTGGACATCCGGACTTGAGAAAAACTAACTTTATATTGAACACTCACCACACAAAAAACTTATATTTTAATTTCAAACTTAAATATCACCTCCATCAATTTTGATAATGTTTTTTTTGTTACTAACAACTTTTATTATGATACAAATAAACAATACATAAAATCACACAGAATTGGCGTATACTTTGCATTATTTTCCTTTCATTTCAATTTAAACACTATTGATTATAATTTACAATTTAAAACAAAAATAGCATTGCCGCTATCATATATTCTCTTCGGATTAGCTCTCTCTTATACTTACAGTTATTATTTCTTTTTTTGCAAATTTTATGCGACCGTATACTTACATGGTCTTTACTTTAAATTTTATACGACTTACATGCAGATTTTGTCCCAATCAAAATGGCTCTACCAGACAACATAATTATAGTGAAACTACATATCAGTTCAACTGTTTAAGAGAAGTACTTTGTGGTTGGGGTGGGGAACCACTATTAATTAGCATGCTAACTGCTTAATTAAGTATGAATAAAATAGATAATGTTCTTTTGTTTTGAAAAGTATACAAATCCAAAAACTTAACACGACAAGTTCAAGCCAAATCAATTTCATGTGGAGCGATGTTTCACCCTTTCGGTCTCCTAATTAGAGGTGGCAATGTCAATCAAAATCCATTTACCCATCCATAAACGCCCATTTATAACGCACCCAAATTCACCCATATTCAATTGTGGGTACATTATAAATGGGTAAACTATTATTTAATGTATTTAATAGAAACTAATGAACCACCATCAAACACGTATAAGTATTAGCAACGATGGACAAACTCACCATGTCACGTTGTTGCTCATCCAGATTCGGTGGAGCTGTGTTAGCCCGGGTTGGTATCTGAAAACAAAAAATGATGGAAACCATTTGAAATGTATACAATAAAAATGTTAATTAGCACAATGCCACAAAACATAGGTCTAAATTTGTAGGAATTAACTTGGCTAATAATAAGTAAATACAAGCTAATAAGAGCATGATGAGAACACCAAACCACCTAGTTTATCCACAAGTTTCTAAACGTGGAGAACTCAGGTATGAGGCGCCACTTTTCATTGGTCGGGTAATACTAACTATCTCTCATCGTGCTTCTACAATTCATTATTTGCGTGAAAAGAAATATTTATTTAAGAATAGTAATTGCAGTGGCAAAGAAGAGAACATGATGATTTTTGGTTGTTGTAACATGACTTACTTAATGGAAACTGGTGGCACTTAGTAGGAGAAAGTAATACCGGGGTTGGATTCTGGCCAAAGAGAATATTTAGCGGATTGGCACACTTGGCATCTAATCCTGAATGGGGAGGACAGGTGTTTTATCCGCCAGGCACCCCTACACCAGAAATGGGCAGTGGTTTTCTCCTTGTAAGAGACACAAAATACGATGTATATCTAAGGAATGTTGAAGTCATGAATGCCGCGGGGCAGAATATCGACGCCTACGACACGGAGACCTTTAAAGACACATGCATATATGGTGTTGTTGATTTGGAACACACTAAATTACTAGGACATCTGGTCCTATATGGGGGACCTCCTTACAGTTCCTAAGGTGGGGGGGATGACTGCAGGGAGTAGCTGTTCCTTAATGCTACATCGTATTGAGCTTAAAAATAAAAGCAGTCTCATATATGGCTCTTAATTCCTATTTGGCTTGAATTTGTGAAAAATAGAGACCTTATTACTCTCTTTTTTTTTTTGGCAAACGAAACATTTTATGAATCACGGAAGGGGTACGTCGAGGTGAAAAGCAGGAAAGCCTAAAAGTGCTTAACTGCATTAAGGAAACCGGAAAACTCATCCAACCAACAATTGGATGAAAAATGACACCTCAATGCTACATTATCCTTTCCCCTTCCGAATACCATCTTAATAGTCTTTAAAGTCCTCTACCGTGTAGATCTTGGCACTAAACTTATCCTTTTGCACAAACAACAACTGAGATAAGCAAAAACTGAGACCTTAATTGCAACAATGTGACCTCGCAAACAACATTAGTTTTCTTGCAAACAGTGCATGTTTGGGATAAGCAAAAAATGTATTTCTCTGCAGATTTAAAAAAAAAAAAAAAACCAATGCATAGTTAGGAGAAAGGAAAAAAAGGAATCTCTTCAAATTATAAAAGAATAGTGCAGATTTGAAGCAAACAAGAAATATGCTTCTCCCCATATTTTCATTGCATCACATAAGCCGCGGCCAATTACATCTATCCGCTCAAGGTACGTTCAACAACAATCCACAAAGTATGTTCTACCCTCTAGATTCCCAACCTACATAGTCGTTGCGGCATATGGGGCAATTTGTGCGTGATGTCAACCACACAATGATGCAATATTGGGTATGGAAAATGTGATTGCATGCAGGGAGGACTCGTATGTTGCGCCCATGCTGAAACGGTTCTTGGCATAGTGGACATTCTGATTCGCAAAATCGGATTGCTTCATCGATTGGAAAAGCAAGTAACAAAAATTCTTCGATCATGATTTGATCTCAGCTTGCTCAGCACTAGCGGCCTCCTAAGCATCCTGATGTGTGTATCTACACCAACACACAAAAAGAACGCATAGGACAAACATAAAAGTACCGACAACCACTAGTCTTAAGATTAAGTACTTATTTCGTTGTAAGATTCGACCGCATGACTCCAGTCATCAGTTCTCTTCCCTTGGGCTTGATTTCAAATATCAAAACACAAGTTTGAGTAAATCCCGTTACGTAATGGCTAATATATAAGTAAACAACAATACCGGAGGTCCAAAATCCTGTTACGTAATGGATGATAGGATAAGTAAATCATCTACTTCAGCAGTGTCTTGATGTTGGATTCGTGGGGTTTAAATTAACATGGGTGGGGAGTGCCCCATTCAGTGAAGAGTTTGTTTTCTTGGGAAGCCATCGAAGAAAACAAAAAATTACAGGGGTCTAGATACACAAACTCTTATTTAGTGAATTCTCATATCACGTCCCTAATTAATAACAACTTCAAACACTTTAGATTTGGTCCTTAATTTCAAGTGAAGCAAACACATGTCCTCTTCTATATACATATAATATAATAAATAGAGGTTCAACATTTAAGAATTATAGAGAATAGCAATAATTTTTATGAGAAAAATAAGGGACTCACCATTTTGTAGTCTAGAAAGATGGATCAATTAATCAGTGTATGACTCGTTGCCTTCCATTGACCTAACCCGCTCATATTTAACCCGACCATGACCCATTCCAACTTGCCTGTAGCTGTCCGTTTGTCATCTCTACTGAGGATCATCAATTTATATAGAGTCAACATATCAAAGTGCAAAAATCTTAATATTATGGCATTGCGATCAGTTCTTTCACCTCAAATGCTAGTACTTACAAAACATATATACGAGTGTGCTATTTTTGGATTGTGGTATGAGGAAACTGGCCTACTCTAAACCACTGCTAGTACATATATAAAATCATACATATATGTCAAAGTCATCCACTCCTTCCCTTCCACACATTCGTTTACTTTAAACTGTATCACAATCACATTCTATATAAATACCACTTCATGCCTTACAACAACCCCCCGGCAAGAATATGGCGGGCGTCAATGTGTCGTTGGAGCAGACCCCAATGTGGGCTGTTGCCATTGTTTTTTTTTTTGTGTTAGTTGCGGTTTCCATTGGCCTTGAGGATGTTATCCAACTCATCGGCAAGGTATGCACAATTGCTTTCCCTCTACTCGTGTATGACTGTAATGTTGCATGATTGTGTTTGAGGAATGCTTTGTCAACGCAGTGAATGAACCTTTTCTTTTCTTTTTTGAAGTTGTCATATTAATATCCAGGCAACAGAATTAGGAATTACGTTCTTTGTGCAAAATGAAATCTAATTCGGGCGGAATACAATCCGACTAAAAAGAGAAACTCCTATCAAGACTTTACATGGCCAACCAATTAGCAGCTTTGTTCTTCTCTCTACCCGACCAGCTGAAAGACCAATTCCTCGATTTAGCAAACTACTCCAATATTTGCCTTAAATTGAAGCTTCACTAAAACACTCCAATATTTGCCTTAAGTTGGAGCAATACAAGGGGATTGCTTCAAGGAAAATCAGGGAGTCATCAGCGAAACATAAGTGGGAAACAACTGGGCAATGCTTCTTCATTTTAATACCTGCCAACAACTTGTTCCTTACAGCCTTCTGTAGTATGATTGAAAGTAATTTACACCCAATATTAAAAAAATAAATATAATAGCTTATCCTATTATAATTACTCATGCTGTTTCGTACCCGTGCTTTTTTCGTGTCATTTGCGTGTTCGTGCTTTTTTCGTGCCTGTGCTCTTTCTGTGCCATTGCCGTGCTCAACCCACATTTTTTAAAACAACACACCAACCAAACCAACCTAGAGTAATTGGCGACACCCTTTCTTCACTAACTTGATTAATGAATCTGGTTCGGAAAGAATACATTCACCAACACATTAATTGCCATGGATTGCCATGAATGGTCAGGCCGGTGTATCCATGAACCTTTTAACTATGTATTTTATGTTATGAGTTAATAAAGCTTTCTCTTTGCCGTTTCAAAAAATAAATAACTGAACACCACATTAATACTTGAGGTTTGCAACAACTAATTGAATATCAGTATAGACTAACTCAAGAAACAGCCTCACAAAAAAGGAACAAACTAGCAATGAAAGACTTTTATACAACATGTAATTCAGGAAATAGTAAATAAGTCAAGGTACATCAGTTGGCAACATTTCGGGTTCCTAGCCTAAATACTCAAGGCGACAAACAGCGCATTCTGTGTGGCTGGTCAATCATGCTTTGATGCAAAGATCGTGGAATAATATGCCTACATGTGGGGAGGACTCTTACGTTTTCCTCGTGTACAAATTGCTCCAAGCATATCTGGCATTCGGATCCTCCAAATCCAATTGGCCCATTAGACATAAAAGGAAATAGAGGGAATAGACTGATCATGGTTGGATCAAGTCCCACTACCACGGCAGGCTCTGCCCTAGCTGGCTCTACCCCAGTAGGACCTGATCTTCCAAAGTGCTGCAAGGATCGAAGGGATAGCTCCATTTTCCAATCCCATTACCGTAGAGGAATGAGAAGCAATATCAAGTATGAGGAAGGTGGGAAAAAAAAAGTTGAAAATTTTTGGATGAAGAGAAAATTTATGGAGAAGAGAAGTTTGAATTCGTTCTGATATAGAATTAAAGGAGGAGGAAATTGGACAGGATGAAGAGTGTAAGAAAAGATATATGGAAGGCCAGTTGAGTTCATAGTACCAAAAACGGCAAACGAATTCAGAGCAGCGACCATTGAGTGTGGGAGGGGGGTTGTTCCATGACCTTGTTTCGCGCCACTGCGCCAGAGGAACTGAGAGAAGAAACAGAGCCCCATTTTCAGAAAGGGTAAAGTACATCAACCACCCCTAAGGTTCATGACTAAGGCAGGTGCACCCACTAAGTTACTAAAAATCACTCTGAGCTCCCTTTTTGGAGTTTTATGTACATACAAATCGTGTTAAACTGAACGAGGATTATTCGAACATCTGCCCAAAGCATGTAGGATAATAGATAAAGGGAGAAATTTTTGGGTGCTGGGTGGGTATCACGTGGGCCCGAGCAGCCCATCCCTTCTGTCCAAAAGTGTGTTGAATGGCCTAAATTGAAACACTTTATCCTCTTTCTCACTCCTTTTTTTCTATCCAAATCTGATCCGTCCAAAACCGAAATGGATGGTCCGGATGCGCCGAGCGGGCAACACATGGTACCCACTTGGCGGCACTGAAAAATTTCTCGGTAAAAGATACATTGATGTCCGAGAAAAGTGTATTAATATTTGTAAAAGTATATTAATATTTATGAGATATGTATTGACATTCAAACTTATTTTAAATTAGGTGTATATTATCCTCTGTCTAGTGGGGGCAGAGGTTAGCAAAACCAAAATTACAATTGGGAGGTGATTTGCCTGGGAGCTTAGCAAAGTCCCTAAATTTGTACGTGCTGAGTTAAGGTTGTTTGTAAACCAATTAACGTGAAAGTTAACGACATATTTGGGAAAGAGCCGAGTCTTGGTGGTGGAGTTTTCCGCTAGAGGGAGCAGAGGTGACTGGAGGCTTCTGTCAACGAGATGTGTCACAGCGAGGAGCATGGTGTCGCTGTGTTTTTTTGGGACCGTGAGGAGGGAGAGAGGGGAGGGGAAGAGTGTGTGTGGGGCCCAATGTGCTTCGTTGGCATGGCATGTATGGTGGTGTGGTTGGTATTGCGGTGGATAGGTGTAAATGTAGAAGGTTTTGTTAATCATAAACCTTAAGGGAGGTTGATGTAATCGACCACCGATAGTTCTCTGAGCCTCACTTACAGCTACCGCACAAACAATTCAAGTTGTTAATTAATAAATTCAATACTAATGTTTTTAGTTGAATTTGAAAAAAAAAGTTAAATAATTAAATTGGAACAGTCATTTACATGCACCTGTCTAATCGAACACTAATCTTTTCGAGTGACTTGAAAGAAATAGTTTTAAATTTATGAATGGCGTGGATCGTGTAAAATGTCAAAAGGGGGCCTACGTACAAAGTCGTTCGCTGAGCTTTGCATCGATACGCATGGTATTTTCAAGAGGAAATAGAACCAATTAAGGAGCAGAAAATCCGTCCACACAGACATTATATGCACAGATTATGCACAAATTTTTTTGTGGGGCCCACCACGGGTCCCACACAAATAATTCAAGCTGTTCATTAAATGTAAAACACTTTTTCAAGGGTCCCCGTGAAAAATCATCTTAATACGATACTTATAGGTACTTGATCCAATTATTTAACTTTTCATTTTCTTGAAATCTTAATCAAAAGTTAGATGATTGGGTCGAGAACTTATAGGTATTGGATTGAGCTGTTTTTTTATAGGAATCCTTGAAAATTTGTTTTACATTTAATGAACGGCTCGGATTATTTGTGTGGGACCCGTTGTGGACCCCATAAAAAAATCTGTGCACAATCTGTGCAGTTTTGTCTGTGTGGATAGACTGGTTCATTAAGGAGCTAATCAAACCCCTCTTCGGGGCCGCTTGGCAGTCCTTTTTGACATGGTTATAGTAGTTAGGGATGGCAATTGGTGCTGTTCCGAACACACCCCTGACCCGGCATATCGAGGCAGGTTTTCATCAAATTTTTAAGTACCGATTGGTGTCAGGTAGGTTTTAAGTTGATGTTACGCATCCAAAACCCACCCCAAAAACATTTTTAATTACATATAAAATTAGATTCTTACTTTTGTATTATACTTGGAAATTTAAATTCCTCCTCTTATAGTTTCACCATTATACTAAAATACCAACTTGATAGAACTATTTTCTCCTATTTTGCATTTAGTTAAACAAATTTTTTTCTTTTTTTTAATGGGGCCGGTAAAACCGACTCCCAACCGGGGCTAGAATCAGGAATAGAACTAGGATTTTTGCATAGGAGGACAACTATATACAATCAAAAAATTAAAATAAATGGAGACGACAACAATGCTAGTACAAAGTTAGTACTTGATTAAATAACAATATTAACTCGTTACATATTCTTTTATTCAACTTTAGCCGATATCTTTAAGTAATAGTTGTTGTTATATATCCTTATTTTGTTTAAAATGATTGTAGTTTAAACCTCATTGATGAATGGGGAAGATATGAACAGATCATATATTTCATTGAAGAACAAAGTTGACTTCTAGATCTTCGTGGGGGATTTTTTCTTCCATCCTGCATATAATGCCTCAATTTAGGGAAAATTTCAAAATAGCACCTGACCTTTCACGAAAATTACACAGAGACACCTGACCTTAAAGAAATATCATATAAACACCTGACC
>BPLS01028277.1:1734-16577 GCA_019656275.1 Rhododendron kiyosumense | reverse complement strand
GGTCAGGTGTTTATATGATATTTCTTTAAGGTCAGGTGTCTCTGTGTGATTTTCGTGAAAGGTCAGGTGCTATTATGAAATTTTCCCCTCAATTTATAAGCTCCTTGTGAATATTTTCCATGATCGGAAAAATTATCCCAAATCAAGATTTGATTGACCAAAATAAATTCTTTCAAATCTCTATACAATTAATAAATTAAAAAAGCAATTGTCTTGGCCAATAATTTGGACCACTTGCGCATCCGTAGGCCTCCTCACGAAATGTCATTCTGCAATTTGTGTCATGCACGTGAATTATATTTGCTTAGCTAGGGTAGTGATAAATTAAGAAGAAAAGTGAGAAGTGCTAACTTGAAGAGGTTAATTACAAGTGGAACAAAATAGAAGATTCTTCACACGCATAATCAAATCATTCATGTAATCAACCCCTTTTTGATTCATTTTTTTTTTTACCAAAATTAACGTAAAAAATAAAATAAGAAAAATCAAATCAGTTGTCAATCACCGTAATTTGAAGATATGAATTTCATAGATACCATATATAGCATTGCATTCTTAATGGGAAATTGAGAGACAATCAATATAAATATAAATAATCTCCAACGACGTAGGACATTTATTCGCACAACTTTTTCTCAAGAACACTGTTCTCGACATGTCAGGTCTACTCTTGAATCTAGCAACTTTCACATGTTTTTAATTTATTTTTGTTCTTCGTAAAAACTTCTACGGATTTCTTTAGACTAGAAAACATTAAACCCGTATACCAAACCGGGAAGAGGAAGTAACGATTTCTTAGCAGTGAATTACACAAGCGCAAATGCACTTTGTTCTCGTCGTTGCTACATTTTATACCAGGTAGAAATATAAAGTGAAGGCAAATATGCTCTTTTATTTTAGTAACGCTAAAAAACAGTGTATCTAGACCAAATTATATTCTTGTATAAAGAGGAGTGGACTTTTGTTTCATCCAAAATTAAAATTCCACCATTATCACTAATCAATGACCAAACCTAATCAACCACACCCTGTTTAGTTCATAGTGAGGTCAACCAGCATCATTCTCATAGTGCTAGATCACTTGCATTTTGGGGCACATTTTTTTGATAAAGTGTTCAATTATAGTAATACTGTATACGTTCCTAACATGGTTATAGTTTCTTAAACAAAATTAGCATAATGCAATCTCTGATCACTCATCGCTACTCTGCTTTAATTTTGCAATCCAGATCAACAAACGTATTTACCTGGATTTCTCCTAGTTCTCTTATTGTTGGTTCAACTTCTCGGCTACAATGGAGTTGAAGGAACGAGGGATTTATGGGAAAGAGAAGATCAAGAGTTGGAGAAGCAACTTAAGCTTATGAACAAGCCAGCAGTTAAGACTATAAAGGTATATAATGTATGACATATACGTTGGAACGTATGATGTACATTTGGTCAACTTTCAATTTTGTAGGAGTGATAGATCCTTGATATTTAATTTTAGGCTACACAATAGTTGTAGTATTTTTAGTCCCTTCAATTTGACGAGTCCGATTTTGATCGTCTTCACTAAATAAAAATGAACATTATCCTCATTTTTATTAATTCTTTCTAACTCATAGGTCCCACCCAATATTGCCATGGTTAGGTTAAAAGGCAAACAAATATGTCAATCCCAATATAGAAGTCATAATTAAGGAATCAACCTAATTATTTTCTGACGAGAGTAAATTGTTGAGATTCCTAATAAGGAATCAACCTAATTACTCAGACAAATTGTTGAGATTCCTCTGTAAAAGCAAACAAATATGTGAATCCCAATGGGCCTTCTGACGCTTCTTAATCTAAACTGAGCCCAAAAGTATCGGTATTTGCCCCTTGGATCGTGGTCCAATCAAAGCACATCCGGACCAACGAATTGGGCCTCAAAAAAAGCCCACCTGTGTAATATGTCTCCTATTAAGGCCGAATTCTAGGACAGCAATGGGCCTAGAAAATGGCAAGTTGTTAATTGGTCAAAACATCACTTTTCACGAATTGGACATCACTTTCGATTGAGTAATTGGTTACATTCAAATCCTCTTCAAAATTTAAGAAGATTGCAATGTTTGCAGACGCAGTATGGGGATATATATGATTGCGTGGATTTCTACAAACAACCAGCATTTGATCATCCTATGTTGAAGAACCACAGTTTTCATTTTGAGGTTTGTATCTATATATTCTCATGTCTCTAATATAAGACTCAAATACAACTTATTTAACTCACATGTACTATTGAACTGCAGATGAAACCTACTTCATTGTCTAAAAGAAAAAGAGATCAAGTCTTCTCTGAAGATAAAGAACCCATACATATAGGACTGATTGGTGGAGGCTGTCCTGTTGGTACAGTTCCTATTAGAAGAGTCACAAAGGAAGATCTCATCAGAGAGAGAAATGCTTCGAAAGTAATATCTTTGGCAGATAATACTCTCGGTGCTCATGTAAGTTGTCCTTAGCCATATCTAAGTAATTTGTGAATTAATATGGTGCCATTGCTATTACTATTTCTCTTTTGGTTATATGTATATTTTTACAAAGCACCTTTCTAAGTTTTAATTTAGAACATATGTTCATTTACAAGATTCCATATATCAACATTTGTATTGGTCTCATCCAGTTCGATCTTAAATAATTATTTTGAAATGGGCAGGTTTGAATCTGTTGTTAGTAGAAGCAATCAAAGCATTATTTATACAATTACTCTTAACCCAAAGGGTTGGACTGGAAGTCAAGACCTAAGATTTAAGTGTAAATATATTCCTTCATAATGTCTCTTTGACTTTGAAGTCTCTCCAAGGTTCTATGAACTCCTTTGGTTTGTCTGGTTATTAATTTGAGGGCCTCAGAACTATTAATTCGAGGTGTTCGCAAATTGGTTCAGACATAATATTATCGGAAAAAAGTATTGACATAATGACATCCCTAGGGGGTAGCACGCATTATCGAAATTACAATGCAATAACGTAGAAAGTAGGCTACTGTTCCGTACTTTAAATCGATCGATATAGATCATGTTGGAGAAAATATATGCAATAGAAATTTTTCTGATAGAATAATAAATCTCAACAATATTCATCGATCAAATTTATAAAATCAAATAAATAGAGAAAGGAATAGAATAGCCTGTGAGGTAGTCGAGGCACGTGATAGCGCTCTCTTAAAGAACGATATACCCCCTCTTGCACAGGGTTGAATGGTACTTCTTCCCTAAGATACATCGACCTTCAAGTTCTCTTCTGTGCAGTGAATTGAACTCATGAACCAATAGTTTCCTGGCACTCAAAATCCAAATATATACTCGTACCAAATATCCGTGTGTAAGTTGTAAATCAAGTGAGAGAGTTTTTGATAGAGTTGTGTACTGATATCTTTTCAGTTGAATAACAAAAGCAGAAGTTTTATAGGCAATAATAAAACGTAAGTTTGTTATGCTAACAGATAGTGGTCTCAAAACCAGGAGGAAAAATAGGAGACCTAGTCAAAATGGTTTACAACTAAACACTCATATTTTAACTCTAACTGTACATCCCTATAATTCTTCCTCAGACCCATTATCAATGTTAATAAAAAAAGTAAAATATTAAATTAAAACCAACAGATCATACATGCGTGGAAAGTAAGGATTATAAAACTAATCGTGTACTTACGTTCCAAAGCATTACCAACTCTGAAAATCCTCAAGACTTCTTTTCCTTTTTTCTTAAGAATCGAAATGCTCAAGCCTATTTGGAGCTTGAAACATCATATGTGCAAGAGATATAACTAATACAAATATTTTGAGGTGGAAAGGAGTCGTAGAAATCTTGCTTACAAATGTGTGTATTTTTTTCATATTGCTCAGTACGCCGTGGTTCGAACAAGAGGTGGCCAAAACAAGTTCAATGGAGCTGGAGCGACACTTAGCTTACATAATCCCCGTGTTTCTGGAATACAATATAGTGCAGCAAGATTAATGCTTCAGAACGATGCCGATAGCATACAAGTAGGGTGGAGGGTAAGTCACTGTTGTTTGCGAATTGTCAAGATTGGATTTTAACATCATATCAGAGTTCTCACCGTAAGCAAATTTTTATGTTTCAGGTTGATCCAACATTGTATGGTGATTCTAAGACTAGACGATTTATACGATTGGATGTAACATTCTCTGTTTTGGTTCTACTTTCTTAAATGGATGTGCTACACCTTGCTACACATATTAATAATTCTTGTTTGTTTGTACCAACAGGCTGGTCAATCTCATTGTTTCAATACTAGATGCCCTGGATTCGTTCATGTGAGATCGGATATACCTCTAGAATTAGTCTATCACCAAATTTCTATTCCTGGAGAAGCGGTGTACGTAGTTCCACTGTACATTGACCGGGTAAGGTTAATTATCGCTCATCACGCTTCTTCAATTCTTAGTTGGCTTGGGAAAAAGGAATTAGACGAGTATTTGCATGCAGCAAGGAACTAATTAAGTTGTTCTGTCATAATAGGACCTAGCTAATGGAAACTGGTGGCTTTTAGTTGGAGCTGACAATACCCAGGTAGGATTTTGGCCGAACAGAATATTCACCGGACTAGCAGACATGGCTTCCTATGCCGATTGGGGAGCAGAGGTGTTTGGTTCCCCGGGCACACCTACTCCTGGAATGGGCAATAGTGCTTTTCCTACTGGTGATACGCATTACGACTCATACTTCAGAAATGTCGAAGTCATTGATATGGGCGGGCGAACTATCGACACCTATAACACAGAGTCCTTTGCAGAGAATATGACACGATATAAAGTTTTTGATGAAGGACACACTAATTTGAGACATTTGGTCGTGTATGGAGGCCCTCCTTCAAGTTAACGTGATGGATCTTCTAGATTGTGTTTTTGATGGTCTCTTACTATTGCCAATAAAATAAGTGAACCACAATCCAAAAGATAATGAATGCAATTGAATTAATATTAGGTTCTCTGGCCGTGTCATTGTCATTACAATTCTGAAGATTATAAAGCAACTCCCATGCGTTCCATTTTAACTAGACAAATCACCGAAAAGTCTGTATCATTTCTTTAGCTAAACTTGAGTTCAGAAATGATGCATGTACATAATTAATTGCCAATTCAAACCAATTTATCCAAGTAGGAAAAAAAAAAAAAAACTAAGATTTGAAAAAATGGCTCAAACCATCTAGGGTTGTCAAGGAGCATCGGCTGGCACCATTTCGGCTTCCCAACCTAAATACTCATGGCGACAAACAGCGCATTCTGTTCGGCTAACCAACCATGTTTTGATGCAATGATCATGGAATATATGCCTACATGTGGGGAGAATTCTTACATTCTCCCCATGCACAAATTGCTCCAAGCATATTTGGCACTCAGAACCCCCGAAACCAACTGGTCCGTCTATCATAAAAGGAAGTAGTGGGAAAAGATCAATCACGTTTGGATTGAGTCCCACTTCTACGGCAGGCCCTGCCCCAACTGGCGCCTCGACTAGCTCAACTTCTGGCTCAGGGTCAGCTGCTTCTTCTGGATTATTATTTGAGCACATCCTCCAACAACAATAACAACATCCTAAAAGTACCAAAATGCTAACAATTGAAACTACTGTATCAACAATGAGAGAATTCTTCGCAGGCTTGTGAAATTTGGTATCTTGAAACCACTCGCTCTTTACAACCTGATTTTAAAAAATAAACATAAAAGTTTGTGTTACAAGACCGGTCCAAAAAAAGTTTATGTTCCAAGTCTATAGGTAGAGAATAAGTAGGTAATATCTTTACAAGACAACAACCTTATGCTTCAAATTAATAGTTTCTAACAAATCTAGTTGTAGAATTTCTATTTTTACACGGTTTAGTTTTACACAAATTAAAAATTTGTGTCGGATCATAGTGACCCGACCTGATAATGCATATGCAGATGGATACGAATTGAACAATGTAAAACTACTTTCACCTCTGTCTGGATTTTTCGGGACTCTTAGGAGCCGAAACAGGGAAACTAGCTCGTAGTCGTAGCCCTTTAAATTATAAGCAACTTTGGTATTAAGTTTATCTAATCCGAAATCGGAAAATTTTATAATGGTTTTTCAAAGGGGCTGTGATGTGCTAGATTTTAGGCAGATTCGTGCTACTGTCTTAAAACCCGTTATTACCTCATGTCACAACGTATTTAGGCTTTATGCAAAACACGAAAGTAGTAGAAATTGAATTTACTATGAATTTTATGCGACTTGCATGCAAATTTTGTCCCAATCAAAGTGGCTCTCTCTAACAGCCGACATGGCAAGTTTTGAAAAAAGTATACAAATCCAAAAACTTAACATGGCAAGTTCAAGCCAAATCAATTTCACGTGGGGCGTTATTTCACTCTCTCGTTATTATTGTAATTAGAGGTGGCAATGTCATTCTAAATCCATTTACCCACCCATAACCGGCCACTTATTACCACTCCAAATCCACCCATATTCAATCGTGGGTACGTTATAAAAGGGTAAACCATTATTTGATGGTTTTGATTATCAATTGGGTTGCAAACGGTACCCATTATAAACCATCTAATAGAAACTAATTAACAACCATCAAACATGCACGTACATATAATTATTGGCAAAAAAGGATGACAAACTCACCGTGTCATGCTGCTCATCCAAATTTGGTGAAGCTATATTTGGCTGGGCAGCTGGTATCTGAAAACAAATTGAATTTGATGGAAACCATTTAAAACACGATGCAACCAAACATAGGACTAAATTTGTTAATAAGAGCATGATGAGAACAGTAAACCACCTGGATTCCATTCATGAAACCTGGAGTTGTGGACCCAAACTGAAGTGGAGATGATTTAGACGCCTCTTCTGAAGCTAGGCCATTAGGAGTAAAAAAAAAAAAAATCAGTATTAGTATGCATGCTATCAAGTGCTATCAATAGTCGACAAGCTAGGTCATTCTACAAAATTTGCATGCAATATATATAGGTACAGTGATCATAATCTATTTCATTCTAAAAATGAGTGAATTTATTTGAACCAAAAAAAAAAAGATTAATTCTCGGCCCCAATCTCTAAAGTATACCTATTCAAATAATTCTTGTCAACAATTCAACAATACCCTCATCGTTCAAGCTTACTCTAACCTTAAATCTAATTTTAGTCTACCCATGCACACCACGTGCCACCATCACCAGCCACCGCACATTTCTCCCCAACAGTGCTACATGCACACAAGAAACACAACCAATATGTAACCATCTATTATTGTAGTTAATGATTAGGATTCACTTAAACTCTTTCCCGAAAAAGTTATCTTTTCTGTGAAAGATTTTATTATTATTTTTTTTAAAATCTGGACCGTCCAAACACATCTGAACGACCAGAATTAATTACACAACCGCTGTGTAGGTTGTGCGCGTAGCATTTGACAGTTCTCACTACCCTAGCTTGCACACTAACATCTTCTTTAATATTGGTTTGAACCCGCCAAGTACCGGTCACAGTACCAACTGTACCGGTACTCCATTCATAGTGTTTCTTCCGGAATTGCCAGCCTCAAAATCTTCTTTTAGTTGATATTGGTGCCAATAATGTGGTCATACATTTGCTTTAATTTGGATCGGGGAGTTTGGTCTTTTTTTTGATCGGCAGGAGTTTGGTATTTGTTGGGAATACAAAGGATTAAACTACGCGTTTAATCTCACCAACAAACACAAAAACAGGATCTTGGATGCTACGAATCATAGAATAAATACGCAAGAGAAATCAAAAGCAAGAAAAGAAGGCAAGGCACAAGATATATGAGATTCGGCAACTTAATTGTCAACATCCTCGGGAGCCACACTAGTTCACTATTGATTGATGGAAAAACCTTACAAGTTCTCTCTAAAGCTCTCTCAAGAGTTGCAATAGTTTTTTTCTCGTTTTCCGAAGTCTCTCGGGTGCTCTCTAACCCTAAAAAGGTGCTCTCTAACCCTAAAAACAATTTAGGAACGTATTTATAGGCAACGAAACCGACTTCATGTTGGAGCCGGCCTGGCCTTGGGCCCAAACCCGGCCTGGCTTACGTGTAGAGCCATCCCGGCTCTAGCCCAAGCAGGCTTCACACATAACAGTATTGTTAAAGGGAAATTTTGTTGTGAATTGAATTGTGCTCTACCAGTTTTCTGCTAAAGGAGAATATTAATTAGATTAGGGCCATCTAGTGCATTTTGGGAGCCAGATTAAGTTTTTTTCACTCCAATCATTGAGTACTCAAACGTATCAATTTTTCACCCGTACTTTGCAAGACCAATTTATCCTCAAACATACAACTGCAACATTAATGAATTAATCATCAGTACTCGAATATCCACATAATCATTTGAGTAAATGCTGGAGATGCTCTAAGTGGTGCTAAATCTTAAGTGGGTCACGTTAACCAAGAGAAATTTTGCTGGTCATGAGCTCTTTTTGAAAGATGAAAAACAGAACAAAACTCAGGTATTTCCTTTTAACTATGGCATCTTTGTTTCTTCATGATTTCCGAGAGGAGCAACCAAACAGAGATCAAGAGAGCAGTACAAGAAGAAAAATTAATTAGGGGAGGAAAAAGAGAGTTACCATGTAATGTCTGCCACAAACTGGTTCTGTACCTTGATCCTTGAACAGAATCCAACGTCCCCCAGAGAAGAAGTAACGAGACGCGCCAAAACCGCCCAGAGAAGAACTTGCCCATTTTTTTCACCATGTTCTCTGATGAATTCTTCAGGTTCTGCTGTGAATATCACACAAACTTGGTAGAGCAAATAAAAAGAAGCAAATATCTTCGAAACCCATCAAAAGTAGAGTAATTTGTATTGGAATAAATATACCTCAATGAAGACAAGCAGAGCATGGGATGGAACCACCTTGGTGACAAAGGATTTTGGTACTCTGGGTCTGGAAAGTGAAATGATCTAAGAGCCGAGGAAAGTAATAATGGGTCTTGATCAATGGAATTTCTAGCTTTCTTGAGGGCTTAATTATCTTGTTAATTTCAGATCGAAGAGAAGGCAGGTGTGTCCTAAATTAATCTAGGAAAGAACGTTGGGGTTGGTGTTGGTGATAGTGATATAGAAACTTTTTTCAACTGTGGAAACTTCAGAACTGGAGAGAGAGTGAGGAGTGAGAGGGTCGAGAGGTGGAGGAAGAGGGAAAGAAATGGTGACATTTTGAGCTGGCCTTCCTTTTAAAGGAGAGAGTTGGTGAGTTAAGAGGAGTTGATTACGTGGTGTATAAGACCCTTTAATATCACATTTTGTTGTGTAGTCCACCACTAAGGTCTAGTTTGTATCAATAATTCTTTTCAATTAGTAGTTTTTAAAAAAAATATTGTGAATTTTTAATTTAGCATTAATTTTTTAATGAATTATTCATTCTTCTCAACGAATGAAATCTGAAAAATAAAAAAATAGAAGTAAACTAAACTAACAAGGTAGGCCTGTGGACACCGGCATGCGGCTTTGAGTGATGGCTCATCTTCAACCCCTTCTCCAACGCACAATCATGGTTGAAGTAAGTTAGAATGATACAGGAACGTTAAATTACCAAATAATCTCCCCGCTTTAGAGATCGACAATAGTCTAAGAATGTGGGGTTGTTAAATAACCAAATTGTTTGATCTCGATTCATGTTCTTGTTCGGCCTCTTCAGGATTCAAAGATATGATCTCATGGAGGAAAAATACTTTGCTTTCTTATACTCACTTGACCAAATGTTTTCCAGTTAACTTGGTCACAAATTTGAACACAATCTCATTCCAAGTGCGGATTGTAGGCTCTGCTCTATGCAGTTTGCAATTTAGGTGTTTATGAGCAAATTATAAAATGTATTTTACTACAATGTATTTTGAAAAATAAAATGGAGAATGCAGAATCTATAAGTCACCTATTGGATGAGCTTTTTGGATTATCATTATAAATCTATATATTACCCTTATGCAAAATCTATCATTGCATCCCTTCTTATTGATTGACAAAATAAAAAAAATAGGGAAGGGAGATTTGGGACCCACCTCGTGCCAAGTGAGCTTTTTCCTCGTGATTCATTGTTGTCTTCTTTGCAATGATTCTAGGTGATAGCAAACAAAAATGCTGCGCGTACAATTATTGTGTTGGTTGTACGCGTAATTCTGACCGTCCAGATGTATTTAGATAGTCTAGAGTTTAAAAAAACTCTTTCAAGGAAAAGTTTGAGCAAATCCTGACTATTTATTATAGCAATGAACAGTTAAAAATTGGTTGTGTTTTGTGTTTTACACAACCGTTGTATGTAGTATTCAAAACTGGCCAGGGTGGTTGTGTTGTACTACTCCTACTACTATAAAATGGGAGTAGAGTTTTTCAGCAGGAACAAATGCAGATGCAGGGTCAGTGAGACAACTTGGCAAAAGCCAAAAAGAGCCCCATTTTAGAAAGGGTAAATTACAACAACCACCCCTGCGGTTTATGACACTAATTAAAGGTCTTGAAAATCATTCCGAGTCCCCTTTCGGGATTTGTTTACAAATGGTGTTAACTGTTGAGTGTTGACTGGTCTTTCTTCAAACTTACATCCAAAATATATATCTAATGCAATTAACAGTTAGAACTACAGAAAAAGGTGTATATGCTATAAACATTTAACACTCATATGCTACATTATAACTTGTACAATATGCTTATGCGATTCTGTTTGTTTGGCGATCAAAAGAGACGTCATTTTATTCATCGTAGAAAAACACGAGAGAGATGCAAAAATTTCGCAACCATGGTTATTTGGCTCACGTGTGGGGACACGTAACTAGACATTTCTACATGAAATAAGAAAGTGTGAAAATGTGGCTATACATTTTGGGATCCAGCGTATGTGATTCGTTCTAATTGATACGTAATCATACATTTCTATCTAGCTAGCCAACATCAGAGTAATTATTCAGCGTTCTCGTAAATGTACGGTTTAATCCAAGATTATTGTGGCCCAAGTGAGGAAAAAACTACAGGGCATATTTGTGAGAGTTTTTCGGGTCTTTCAATATGCGATTACACGACAAATTGAGTGAGGTGATCAGAAAAATTACTAGTTAAGTGACTTGAACTGGAAACTTTAAGAGGAAGTATAAACTTCTATGTCCCAAACATTCGCAGCTAACCTTTACCTTGGGCTTAGGGTGTGTTCCACTGACTAAAATAAGTATTTATTTTTCAAATAAGTAGTTATTTTTTAAATTAAAGGTGATGTACTGTGAAAGAATTATCTGTTTTGTAAAACAGAAAATAGTACTTAGAAAATAAAAATCTTAGCAGAACAGTCTAGTTTGCGAAGTTTTTTGCATCAACTATCTAGAATAATTGAAAAATAATTACAGAAAACATCAATTTTAGTGCTTTTGGATTCTGATTCTCAAACAAAAACTCCAGAAAAGCACACCTAGCTTGGTTCATGATATGTTCAGTGGCTCCTTCCTCAATTGCTATGAAATCTAAGGTTTTAACAGACACCTCGTAGAGTGGTCCACAGCTAAATTATCAGTGTACAAAAGGCATGCTAGGATAGACGTTGTTCATTAATCATGAGTATTAATTTTTGTAGTCTGAACTTTAATTAAGGAAATTGGAGAATGCGAAAATCACTATCTTTAATTAAACTTTCATTTTCAGAGGACGATCATGAGCTTAAAAAAAACAAAAAACCCACGAAGCAAAATCAGAGCTTTAGTAAAAAGATGGTATATTTAGGTTGATTTGTTTATGATTCAAGAAATGGGTTCAAATGGTTTGAGTGGCAGGGTGGGTTGGTGGGCTTGCTTTACTTTTCGTACAATTGACTATGGTTTGATTAACAGGGATCATATCGCGAGAAAGTATTTAATTTCTTGTGAAACTCTCAATCTTGTTCTGAATAAACCCGCCTTTAACTAGACCAAAAAAACAATTAATCGAATTACGCGTAAGCTATTCAAAACTCCCATCAACGTCGAACTAAAAAATTGGGTTTTGTGGTTAATGGGGTTTGAAAAATAGAATCCCCAGTGCGAACGAAAATGGCATTTTTGCAGTCATTTGCAAAATACTGCTGCCCGTATTGAAAATGGAAGGAAAATAGACATACCAGCTCAGACCCACTTGTCTTTCGCTCTCTTCTGTATTCTTTTTCAAATTGTTATTTTACTTTTCAACTCGAGTATATGCACAAATTTTATGTGCACAGATTACAATGTCGGACCTATACCGGATCTCATACAAATGATTCGAATCGTTTATTAAATTAAAAATATTTTTCGAGTGCTCTCCCAAATTCTCCCGAACAATCAACTTAATCCGATAAGTGTTGGTATTCACTCGAACTTTTCATTCAAATTGTAGGTGTAGCGGTTCGATTTGTTGAGACATTGACCGTGGTTCAGGTTAGGTTCCTTCCTCTGCGGCTCCGCGATCCTGCTGCTGGACCTACAACAAGTTACTAGGGCTGGAGTTGCCCAGTGACCCTCTGACGATCAAATTATAGATCTCAATGAAAGAATATAGGTTTAGGGTTATGGAAGAATGTCATATCTCTTTAGGTTAGAATCCCTTGGTATTTATAGACCTAAACGTACTTGGCCTCTAAGCTAGTGCATGGAGGATACACTCGGGTAACCACCTTGGGTGACGTCATATGTGACGAGTGATGCAAGGCGGTTACGAAGCACATGGCCAGTTCTGATCCCAATGATTATGCTTGCCACACAATCCTCATGGGCCCCATCTGGGGTAACTACTTCTCTTAGGGGTCTTCAGGAACACCGGAGCAGATACACTTCATGATGTTGATAATCACCGAAGCAGACACAGAGGTCTTGTCACCGAGCGATAAACCGAACAGTATGTCAGGACCATTTAGCTTTTACCAAGTCACGAGTCAGACCCTCACGGGGCATCGGTTCAAACCCTTTGGCCAAGTTACCGAGGCCTCCACAGTTGGGATCTATAATGTGAATGAAAAGTTATCCCTACAATTTGAATAAAAAGTTAGATGATTAGATTGAGTATCTACAGATATCAGCTTGAGATGATTTCACACGGGGGCACTTAAGAAAATGTTTTAAATTTAATGAATGACTCGAATTATTTGCGTGGGACTTGGCATGGACTAAAATGTGCCAAGACTTTCTGTTTACTTTTATAGCGGTCCCTTAAATTCATTGTTATGTACGTACTTCCCAAATTAGAATATATTGCATACTTTTTTAATTATAATAATTACATAAGTGAATTTCAAATTGGCTTTTACGCGCTTATACAATAAAATATAGAAGGATACAAAATCGGCACTTATTCTCGATCCTCTAGACAAGTGGAACAAAATAGAAGATTCTTCACGTGCATAATCAAATCATTCATGTAATCAACCCCTTTTGATTCCTTTTTTTTTTTCCATACCAAAATTAACGTAAAAAATAAAATCAGTTGTCAATCAACGTAATTTGTTGAGGGGGTATGCAATTATTTCATGCGCAACATCTTGTTACCCCTAGCTAGGATTTCCTTCCAATTTGAAGATATGAATTTCATAGATACCATATATACCATTGCATTCTTTAATCGGCAATTCATGAGAGACAATCAATATAAATATAAATAATCTCCAATGTAGGACGTTTGTCCACGCAGCTTTTTCTCAAGAACACTATTCTTGTGTTATCACTGTTAGACATGTCAGGTCTGTTATTAAAATCTAGCCATTTTTTCATTTTCATTCCCATGTTTTCAATTTTACTTTTGTTCTTTGTAGAAATTTCTACGGCTTGCTTTAGACTACAAAATATTAAACCCGTAAACCAAGCCAGGGAGAGGAAGTAACGATATTTCTTAGTAGTGAATTACACAAGCGCAGATGCACTTTGTTCTCGTCGTTGCTACATTTTATACCTTTTAGAATAATTTCTGAGTAATGCATGCTAAAAAACAGTGTTTCTAGAGACCAAATTATTGTATAAAGAGGAGTGGACTTTTGTGATTCTTTCATCCAAAATTAAGATCCCACCGTTATCACTGATGACCATGGTCAACCACACCCCTTTTATAGTTTATAGTGTGGTCAACTAGCATCATTCTCATAGTAAGATCACTTGCATTTTAGGGCAAATTTTTTTTAATAAGGTGTTCAATTATAGAAATGTATACGTTCCTAACATGCTTATAGTTTCTTAAACACAATTAGCATAATGCAATCTCTGTCACTCATCGCTACTCTGCTTTTGCTATCCAGATCAACAGATGGGTTTACCTCGATTGCTCTGCCTAGTTCTCTTATTGTTGTTACAGCTTTTCGGCTACAATGGAGTTGAAGGAATGAGGAATTTATTCGAAAGGGAAGACCTAGATTTGGAAAAGCAACTTAAGCTTATGAACAAGCCTTCAATCAAGACTATAAAGGTATATAATCTAATGGTCAATAGCTTCTTCTTCTCATGTGTGTGTATATATATATATATAGTCTCATTCTCCTAAGAGCCACCTTATTTTAATAAAATGAGGACCTCCCTTTCCTGATCGAATTTCGATGATCCGAGCCGCTCAATGTGTTCAGAACGTGATTTTAAGAGTACCAGGGAAAAATCATCCAAAAAAAAAAAATCAGAAATGGCTTCATCCGAACAGTTTTTGTTATGTTTTTATCGAACAGTTCAAATAAAAGTTGCTCAAATCAAGCCCTTTCCAGTAATTTTTTTTTGCCGATTTCTCGCGGGTACTCTTAAAATCATGTTCTGAACACATTGAGCAGCTCGGATTATCGAAATTCGATCGGAAAATTGGAGTAATGAGGAGGTCCTTATTTTAATCATTCGAAAATAACTAT
>BPLS01028275.1:0-15510 GCA_019656275.1 Rhododendron kiyosumense | reverse complement strand
TGCTTAAATGTATGTTATTTGTACGGTTCCCCATGGTCTCCACAAAATAATTAAAAACTTCAACAAACAATAAAAGAGGAAAGAATAGCTATGTGGAATCATTATTGGAGAAACTATTTTCTCCCCATCTTTAACATGGTACTCATCTTTAACTTGTTTCTTCTAGCTTTTGCATCACATAGGATTGTACAGTTAAATAACAATTGCCTAGCCTCGAGCATTCTCAAAAATTCTCATTGAGCCAAGTATATTTTCAAACACTATTTCCTTGTATTCACTAGTGTAACTAATTGAAAACCTGTTTTGCTTGTTGCTGCTATAACCATTTGAAAAGCTCTTTAGACTTCTGATAAACAAAGTACTTGCCTTGTTGTTGAAACCCTGAAAACCACTCTTCTCATGTGGCCCTAAGGTCAAAATTTCTTAATTGGCCTTTTATCCTAGAGACTTAAATTCCATGGCCAGCCTTCATTGCTGTGTATCTTGATTGCAACAGATGTACTCAAGAAAGGCTTTACCGAGTTATAATTTGTAACACAGACTGCCTATTTATAAATTCGTTGGATGGCTCCAATGCCATGAATTACTAAGTGGATTAAACATCAGGTGTTCTCAGTGCACAATCTCATCCGCAAACTATTTTATTCGGGATTTGTTAGTGATGAGAGGAATATTCAAGTTCTGTATACTTGCCCTTTCTGCTTGACTAATCTTGTCAGTATGTCAGGCTACTTTACTTAATGAAGACGGAACCATTCTGAGCTGTAAATATCTCAAATCATTGGAAGATGTGAGAATTGGGAGTACATTTGAACTCCCAAAGTATTTGGTGGAGGTTGGTGAGCCATGGACATGTCCTGAAGGTAAAATTGTTGCCATCCAATGAGCATCTTGTGTCTCATATAGCATTTTTTCCGACTAGCACTCATTCAGTAGCCAGTTGTCATATATTCTCTTTATGAGTATATATCTAATATTGAGTGTGAAGTTGTACTTGTTTTTGTCTTCCTATCCACCTATTGGCTGCTTTGCAGGTCCTGATCTTGTCTTTTAAAACTATAAACGTGGATATGTAGGGGAACCTCCAAAAAGTGATTGTTCAAGAAAAGACTTGGATACAAGTTTTAGTGGCTTTCATGTTGAAAATTTCAAATTGGAAAGGAGTGTCCTGATAGACAAGCCTTTATGCGATGGTAAGCTGTTCACCTTACAAAACAGGTGTCTCTGATATGATTCTGCTCTATTTATGTACTTCTTTCATGGTGCATTTGTTTCTCACTGTATCATCACCCCTCACTTGTATACCACAGCAGAGGTCTGTAAATAAATCCTTGTATTTAACTCGCATATAATGTCAACGAGCTTATGGAATGATTTATTTCATCTCAGAGTTTCAGAAGAATGAAATGAACAAGTATGGAGCACCAAGAAATTGTCCAGATAATACAAAATCCAGCTCTTCTGGTTAGTTTTTATTGATGTGCCACTAATGGTAACTAATTTACATTATTGCTGTTTCATTTAGCGAGAAAAGTTACTCTTTATTTGATTGCTACAATAGTGTGGCATCACATTTGCATGACTGGCGAGTGTTAATAGGCATAGATAACTGTCATATGCACTCTAGTCGTCGGTTAATAGGCCGAAGGCTAAGCTAACTATAAGGTGGACACTAGTCAGTTTATAGGCCTAGTTACAGTGTTCTAAAACAAGGAAGTAATCGGCGGGCGGGGCCTATCCGATTAGGTTCGACTAACGATTAATTACCGATTTCTAATTAATATTCATTGATTAATTGCTCAAAGGTGACCGACAGCCCGACTAGTGCCTAGCGACTTTTAGAACATTGCCTGGTTAACTGTCATGAAGACTCTAGTCAGTTCACATGCATTATATTGTGTCTGCGTGCAAGTAGTTCATTCAACATTTTCTTTTCTTGGAGGACAGATTTTCCATTTAGATAGTTACGCTCACATGCATGCAAGCAAAGGCACAGTAGACATGCAACGAGAAAAAAGGAAAAGAAGGCAGAATAAAAAGTATAGCGTACCGGAAAGGGAAACAGTTTTTGATATTCCAACTGAAGAAGGAGAACATGATTTCAGCTTGGGGTGTACAAAATGAACGCTGCCATACCAAGCATGCGAGATTAACTAACGTCTGGAGATACCTTTAACTGGACCATGCTTGTGTCCCATTGGCATGTTCTGAAATACGTTTTCTTTGTTGAAAAAACCCTTTGCCTCTTGCCCAGTATGCATCATCATTTAAATACCTGATGACAGGTTGCGAAAATGCTTGGCACAATCTCAGAATTGGAAGATGACCTTTGAAACAAAGCAGTGGCACCAGCAGAATTTGTTTCATTGACTTCTCTGATTCCCAACTCAAGCCTTATGGCCATTATCTGGATGGAAATTTCTGTGACTAATCTTGAAATCAATTCTCTAGAAGAATCAACTCAGAAAAAAAACCTCAGAAAAATCTTTGCTCATGTTCTCTTCATATGTTTTTTTATGCACATGTTATCTGAGCATATCTTATGCTTCTGTGCTCAATCTAGTAGGAGATGTCTCGAGAAAATAGCAAAACCTGGTTATTATGTTCAAACTTGGAAGGAACATGGTATTATTTCTTAGACTCATATTTATACTGGTTATTTCAACTGAGAATATTCCAACGAGAGGCAGTGATTTACTTGTCTTTTTTCCTCTTTCTTGGTTGTTAAAGGGGGAGTTATATGTCTTGCTTGTTACCTCATTAGCTGCAATGTCCCCCCAGCACAAATATCTAATTCACATTCTTCCGTTCAGGGTCCATTGTCTTTGCAGTATTCATCTACTTCAATTTACTTTTCACAGTTCTGTTTTGCATTGTAGAATGGATCGTGCTTTATACCACACAAATAACTCAGAAGGCCAAGAAGTATCATGATGGAATCTTAAGAGTTGCAACTTGTGGATATCAAGGGAGACAGGTTGAACATCTATAGGTCCTATGAGCCTGATACTTCTATTGTTCTTGTTAGATCACTTTGATATGTTTTTTACAATCTATGCAATTAAGTCAATGATGCATAGCCAAAGAATATGGTGTAATTCTCTAAGTGATGTGATGCTATAAAAGAATATTCAAGGACCGGACATGGTGCTACTATGAAAGTGGCGCTACAGGGAGTAATGGTTTGTTTAAGCTGGAAATCGGATGTAGTTATATCTTGCCAAAACTAATAGCAGGCAATGCTAATTTTACCATGGAAGTATACTCTTATTGTGCATCAAGTTAATACCAATTCTAAGTTGTTTTCTAGAATGTTGGGTCAGAACCCCTTTTTGACTCTTATAGTCAAGACTCTGAGAATTGAGATAATGAACTCTAAAAATTGAGTCGAGAGCAGTGAAAATGTAATTTACACAATAGATGCATTAGGCGGGGAAGGAATACTGTGCGATGTTGAAAAGAGGGTCAATTGAGGAGGACAGGACGGGTATGGGGGAGTATGATACCTTTTTTGTTCACACTTACATTTAAAGACGTCCAGGACTGTTAAACCTAAGGGAATCTTACAAATGCTAACATTGTGGGTTCAGATTCTGATAATATGAGATTGACTATATTGCCAAGATTTTCTTATCCAAATCATGTTGGGTAACTAAAGCGGTTCATAATTTACTATGCTGCTAAGATATTTGATCTCCCTATGCTTTTCCACGGCTTTTAAAACCAAATCAATAATCATCGCATAAGTTTGCCAAACTCACAACTTCGACTTTCTCAGGCTTTAAAGTGTTTCTTTTTTGGGGGTGATGGGTTGGGGTGGGGAATACCGTTCTTGGGATTCTTATGGATTTGGTCGTTCATCAGTTTTTCAAGTTTCTAGGATCTGTATACTTGCAATGAATGGTTCCCTTGTGATAAGGGCTGCAGTTCTTTGTCTAGAGGTGCTCACCATCTTTTTGCTTTCTCACGTCCAAGTCGCATCATGTGAATGTGGCATCTTCTTTAAAGTGATATGTTAGTATTTATTATTTCCAGGCTTGCTAGGGCAATTGTTACTTCCAACTGTCTTATTTCTTGTTTACTGTTCTCTGCCTAGCACAATTAACGCTTCTTTTACTTCCCTTGTCTTTGTAATCATTCAGGTTACACTGTATGATACAGGCAGGAGACTCTTAGATAGTAGATTCCTCAAGAAGGATGAAGTGATAGGATCTGGTGAATCACTTGCTTTAGATGGCCATTTGGTCGACATTGGAGAACCTGAAGGAGACCATAGGCCTCCAGAGGAATTGAAAGTTCCAGGAAGAAATTGCACAGCAGGCGGCAAAACAGGATTTACGCATGGCCGACAGACTCAACCCAGTACCTCCGTTGGTATTCTTGTTTGTGTTAAATTGATTATAAGCAGCACCTAATCACTGTGTAATTTTTGACCAAAAGGGTTTTTGTCTCGCCAATGTTTTTTTCTTCCATTCCTTAATTTATGTTTGTCTTGTGTTGTTATCCAACAGAGATTGAGAATTCCGGTTCAAGTACTAGTATGTCTCCACTGAATGGTCTCAAAGCCATCAAAACATTCACGAGAGGTCAGTCTAAGCTCCATGGATAAAGCATCTCTGTGTATAACTAAGAGCTTTGGCGTTTTACTTCTTTGCTTTTCCTTTCCGATATTTGCTGCTTTCAGAGGTCCTAATCTTCTGGTCTAAAACTATTAGCTTGGATGTGTAGGAGAACCTTCAAAAAGTGCTTCTTCAGAAAAAGACAGGGATTTTAGTGCAATTGATGTTGACAATTTCAAACGGGAGAGGAGAGTCCCTATTGACAATCCTTTACGTGATGGTAAGCTGATTCTCACTTGGCGCGCACCTAACAAAACAGGTGTCTGCGTTATAATTTTCTTCCTTTATAGTGTATTGATTTGTCATATTATGTTATCAAATACGTTGAATGTGCGCCCCTACTATACAAATAAGTGGACAAATTTCTAAATGGCAGTAAGCACTGCAGACCAGGTTGATAGATTAAACATAGCATGCTGTACCACAGCATTTCTTCCATTCGAGTAAGATGTGATGATTTGAGAAGATATGGCATGCTTTTTACAGCCTTTCAGCTGCATGTGAAGCATATTACATCTCAAAACCATTGATGTGCTCTTCATGCAGTTTGGTATAATTGCTATATTGTTCAGTTGACGTGCTCTTCATAATAGCCTTCGATGGCCCTAGGCCCCTAGTAAATATACAAATGTCAGAACTCATCATGATTGGTAGAAGTATTTTTGAAGAAGTCAAAGCATTACTAACAATCCGATACAAAAAAAAGGCATTCTTAACAGTCTCCTTAAGGCACAAAATTAATTTAATTTTTGACAATTACACAAGTTTTTCTTATCACATACAACTGAGTCAATCGTTAATGTTAAAAGATTGCTCTACCGTTCCCCCTTAAGATGGACAGCAGACTTCACAATTGTTAGACTTAAATAACTGGCAACTGCGATACAAATCCATTGCCATTGCTGTATATTAGTGATCTCTTAAGGGTATTGATTTCCTTTTATTGCAGCCAGTGGAATTTTGTCTATTCTGAAGAAAACAATGACTCAGGAAGGTAGTGTGCCCTTAATGAGCACATCTGTGAAGGAATGCCATGCTTTGCAATCTTCAGAGTTTGTCCAGTTCGATCCTCAGCATCAGGTAGAGAGACATCTGGTGCGAGACTCCAATTCTGAGAATAGTGAGGCACACAATCATGGTGAAGAAACTTGCAAAAGGCTGAAACCAGATACACTTCTACCAATTCAGATTACCAAATCGGCAGACTTTGAGAACATAGGAGAATCACAGCTCAAATATACTTTCACATCAAGTTCTTCTGTGCGGTATGTACCTGTCGTGGTTTAGGTGAGGTAAAGATTCATGATGATAAGGAAAATGCAAATACCAAGAGGGATGCACCTGTAGAAAAGATCTTAGGCCAATTACTTGTATTCATGAAGCAAGGGGTTTCTTTTGTGTCATGGGCTCATGACATTAACCATACTTTGACAACCGAAAAGTCTCATTGCATGTGGAAAACAGCTAAAAGGAAATGCAATGAAGGACCATGCCAATAGTTGTGACGCATGAGATCACGTAAAACAAGCGACTTATCTGAAAGCAACTATTACTTTGCCTTATTTCTCTTCATCGATACCCATATTCAGAGATCTTTATTTCTTTTCATTATTTATTAGTCGGGGTGCTTTGATCTTCACAATAAGTGAACTAATGCTTTTTGTCTCAAAACATTTCTAGAAACTCAGAGAATGTCATCAGAGTTAGGTCATAAATCAGTTCTTTATGTGATTCCATATATCTGGTAATAGGATGATATGTTTACAATGCATAATTGAAACTCAAATTGTTTGGTCCAAATTCATGGAGTGTGCAAAGGTTTACTTGATTAACCTCAGCCTCCTAGACTTCACACAAGTGAAACTACTCTATGCTCCTTTGGTTACGAGCATTTTATAAGTAGCAGAGACAGTGACCTCTTTACTGGTTTGCAGATCAAGAGCATCAGACATCTCTAGTCCCACAAATTCTGATCCAGAGTGCACTGATAAGAGCATCTTGAGGCCAGTTTCTTCTGTTGAGATGCCTCAAGTTTTGGATGCTTTTAAATTGAATTGTCTTGATAATTTCCAACCACCAACTGCATCAGTGCCAAATGATGGCACAATAGGGAATTTCCCAAAATCAATATCTTCGAATGGTGAGTTTTACTTGTCATGTTATGGAGTTTTCACAGTGATCATTTAATTTGCAAATATCCAGACCTAACCTGAATTTTTCTGCAGTTTCCTCAAGCTGCCATGGCAACCCATTCTCCAAGGAATTGAATATTAGAACTTCTCCCCCGGTCGGTGTTTTAGTGCTTCTTCGGTTCTTCCTATCTATTGTCTATTTGTCTCTATGTAATGTTTGTTTTCAGTTTTGCTAGATGTCGCGCCTTTTAAACTGAATTCATAGTTTGGAGCTTTTGTGAACCTCCAAAAATATGTTTGATCATGTTTTACGTTTGATGCTCCAGTTCTTTCACAGTAATATCCACCAGTATTCTTTCTTTCTTTTTTTCCCTGCTGGGTCAATGACTATGTACTTGTGCTTCTCTTGGTATTTTGTAGCCAGAAGAGACTAAATGGCATGAAGGAGATTGTTCCAGTGTTATAATGAATTCCAATGGTTGTAAATCTCATGAATCCAGTGATAGTGGAAGGCAGAATTCCAAGGAGAACAAGGGCACCTGCAAAATGGATGAAATCCCAAGTTTTGATCTTGGGTTTTGAACCAGGCAGCTTCATCTTATTTTCCTCTGTGTGCACCTTCTTAATAGCATAAACAGTGGTGTTCTCTCATACAGAAACTGTTATTGGCTCGGATAGAAGGCTCCAAAGCACTATAGTATGTGAATATATGCTTTTCCAGGTCTTTAGTTAGTCCTCAACCTCTAAGGAACATTTTCATGCCAAAAGTTTTAATCCTTGGCATTGCGAGAATCCGATCTGCTATATTCCCTTATGCTGCTTTAGATTTCCCTGTGAATGGAAGAATGAAATTAGGATAAAATATTTTTGCTTATTCACTACTTAAGTTTTGTTAATCACAGAGGGGAGTCTAAATGTAACCCTGATCTCCGATATCATTGCCATGTGGATACAGAATTCGAGCTCTTCAGCAGTTGTTGTCTGAGTCTCTGATGCTAACTGCTAAGAATGCCCCTGGCTGATGTACAAGATCCCAATTTCATATGTAATTTTACATGAATAACGAGTTGCATCTTTACTTTTAACGACTACTGATGAGTACTAACATTCACCAATCATTCACTTGTGTGCTTATCTGTCACATTCGTTTATTGGATATGCGCCCACTTTTTCATATTGGAACACAAACGATAATTTCATGGAATTCTCTAATCTATGCCTTGGCTTTTTGACTTGCTTCTTGTGAAGTTAGATATGTGATTCGTAACAGCTACAGATTTGAATGTGGCTTGAGAAAATTTCTCAGTATTTACTGTATCTGATGCAACAAATTGTATGTCGAACTGTATACACATGATAGAATCAGTTTTGGAACTTGCTTAAACTAGTCTCTACTCCTTTGACTACTCCTGCTTTGTTTGGAGGTGGTTTACTGGGTTATGTAATGTATGACATCACCCATTACTACTTGCACCATGCACAGCCGACAAGTGAAGTACCTCGAAATCTGAAGGTAAAACCCCTGCCTGTATCAACATTTTTGTGCGTGGTGCATATCCACATCCATCACTCATTCGCCTTCTAGTGAATGTAGTCCTTAAATAGCCCAATGAAATAAAGCATTATCTGTTCAAATCTAAGGCTGTGTATTGAATTTGTGTCGGGATTTGCAATGGGAAAGTAAAAGTAAAGGGGAGAAAGGAAAATTCAATTTCAAAAATACAGTTCCTTTTCTTTTCCCTCCATTTCTCCATTATATTTTAAGATCCAAAGAGGCCTAGACTTTTCTTTCCAGTTTATGAAAATAGTTTTCTGCATAAAGGGTGGAGTTGTTTAAACCAGCAAGCCTTGTTGGCACTTTCCCGCTAATGAATTTGTTGGTTGTACAGAAATATCACTTGAATCATCATTTCCGTATCCAGAACCGAGGCTTCGGCATCACTTCCTCATTTTGGGACAAGGTGTTTGGAACACTACCTCAATCAAAAGCAGCAGCAAAGAGTATATAATTTAATTATGCCGAAGCTGTTTTTTTTAACACATTGTTCCTAGTGATTCTTTAAAATGCTGCTTATTGATTCTATTGCATATGATCACAGCAGTATTTCCTTATTGATTTGGGTGATGTGTTGTCTCGTTTCCGATGGTAGAGGATTTTTTATGAAATTAACTTTGGTCTGTTATTTACCTTATTAATTTGGCTGTGTACTTGCTTTCCCCCCCTTTAACTATCCTTACATCTTATACGAGTACGTCTTCTGCTATAGTTTTGGTAAACTATGTTTGAATTTTAAGTTCGTTGACGATATGTGGTGAACATTTGGGAACCACATAAATGAAATTGGTTTTTCTGGTTCATGATCTTTTCCTTAATTCTTTTCCTTCAACAAATCCATCATCCAAAGACAGTAGCCGAGTTGGGAACATGATGAATTGTCTAGCGGCGGAAATTGGCTTTTACCAATGTTGCTCCGATATCATTTTGAAGAGTTCACTTTGTCTGGGTTATCCTTTTTATTGACGGAGGCAGATGATTGTTAGCGTAGTTTTTTTCATGGTGCTTCAGAGTATGTGGTTCTTTTCTGTATATGGTTTGAGCTGGTATTCCACCATAATTTGGTTTGGATTAGGTATCTCTTCACTCCATTGTGGAATGAAGAGTGTTATTAGATTGGTGGGTTTCACCAAGGAATTTTTATTGACAAACACAGGGATTTTATTTTAATGGTAAAGATTTGTTTATTTCCTAGCCTTGAGAGGTATGATCAGTTAATTGAAGCTACATGAAATGTGGCAACAAATGCAATCTACATCAGACTTAAAAATATCTAACTCTGGCAATATTTATTTATTTTTATGTTAGTCAACAGGGGTCCAAAGGTTGTCCATAGCCCTAAATCCCAAATTTGCCTCCCGTGGGACTCGAGCCTCCAGCTTCATTGTGGAGGGAGGGTGAGACAATCAACTCCACTAGGAAGGGTTTCTCAACTCTGGCATTTTCACTTAATGCACATATGCAATATTTTTTGCCATCTCTTATATTTGTATACCCAATGTATGTAGGTCGTTATTAAAGTGAGAGGACTACTCTACTATTCTAGAATGCCATGACTTAGGAAATATCCTACCCTAGCATTTTCACTGCACAAATGGCAATATTTTTCGGCATCTATTATACTATTTGTATACCCGATTTATGTAGGTCGTTATTAAGGTGAGAGGACTACTCTATTATTCTAGAATGCCAAGACTTAGGAAATATCCAACTCTTACATTTTCACTTAATGCACAATTGACAATATTTTTTGCCATCTCTTATATTTGTATATCCGATTTATGTAGGTCGTTATTAAGATGAGAGAACTACTCTACTATTCTAGAATGCCAAGACTTAGGAAATATTCAACTCTTGCATTTTTACTTAATGCACAAATGACAATATTTTTTGCCATCTCTTATATTTGTATACTCCATTTATGTAGGTCGTTATTAAGGTGACATGACTACTTTACTATTCTAGAATGCCAAGACTTAGGAAATATCCAACTCTTACATTTTCACTTAATGCACAAATGGCAATATTTTTTGCCATCTCTTATATTTGTATACCCAAATTTATGTAGGTCGTTATTCAGGTGGGAGGACTACTCTACTATTCTAGAACTAGAATGCCAAGACTTAGGAAATATCCAACTTTGTCATTTTCACTTAATGCACAAATGACAATATTTTCCGCCATCTCTTATATTTGTATACCCAAATTTATGTAGGTTGTTATTCAGGTGAGAGCTAGGACTACTCTACTATTTTAGAACTAGAATGCCAATACTTAGGTAATATCCTACTCAAACATTTTCACTTAATGCACAAATGACAATATTTTTCTCTGTCTCTTATATTTGTATACCCAATTTAAGTAGGTCATTGTTCAAGTGAGAAGAATACTTTGATTGCATTCAATCAATATGTCTTCTTTTATGGGTCATTTTTAGATGATGGTGTACTCATAATAAATTAATGCGGTAGAAATTTTAAGGCCTGCGCTAATATAATAATTCTCTCACATGTTGAGGACAAATCTTTCTATAGTTTTGGAAAAAATGATTTCGTTAACTCCTGTGCAATGATACGGGTTAAAGATATTGAGAGTATCATTTGTTCAGTTGATTTTTGTATACAGTTCTTTTACAGGTGAAATTCAACTCAAAACTTCTTTTGTTACTCATGTATTAGACTAGCAGCAACGGGATTGCGGCCATCCGGCGGCCTTCACTCCTAGTTGTTCTTCTTATATTATTTTATTTCTTTTCAAATACCCTTTTGATGGTTTGATAAAATGTTTTAGCTGGGGATAGTTTATACGCTTTCCCTCCCTTTGTTAGAGTCCAGTATCCTTAATAAGTATTCATTTTGAAAAGTTAGTGGGTAAAAGTTGGTACATTTTTTATTTTGACCCTAAAAGTAGATTCTATTTCGAAAAGATAATGAGTAAAAGTGTAATAATGATGTGTCATATAATGTAAATAGAGAAAGTGGTGGTAAAAGTTAATGTGAAAAGTGTAATGATGATATCTCTTTAATAAATTGGAGTTACGAAGTGGGACACTTAAAAAAGGACAAAAGGAGTAAAGTTTTTGAAAATCCAAAGAAATATCTGCGTAAAAGAATCGGATTCCTTTTATGGTTTCAAATGTGGAATGTAGTTTATTTTTGTTGGTCAGAATTTGTAAGCTGGACTAGCTAGCTAATGGACAAGTGTGGAACTATAGAACACTCCTTTTCGACAAATCGGATCGCGCAAAACTCATCAATAGAACCATTCAAAGATCGTTGCATGTTATTGGTTCAGACAAAATTCTTTAACGCTAACATGATCGATCCTTGATGTGGCAATGTTTGAATGGATCTTATTGCGCGTTGGACTGATTTGTGGACAAGAATACGCAACTACTCTTCCACAACTAACTTCCAATGATCAGTTTGAATGTTCTAGTCCACTTGACATGGGAAAGAAGGTTCAAAGAACTTCACTTAGTTCATGCCGTTAAAAGCATTCAACTCCAAACCAATTGACAAAGAGTGAAGAGGTCGCCTACGCTCATATACTAGTTTTGGAGAAAATAATTAATCAATGTGAGACAAATCCCAACACTTTCCCACATGTGCGACCCTCGACTCGCACGTGGAGAGGTAAACAAATGTGGGATAAATTCCAACACTCTCTCGCATGTGCAACCCCCGACTCGCACGTGGAGAGGTAAACAAATGATCCATAACACTTAGATCACAACAAACAACAGTGCACTTATGGCACAAATACGGGGGAACCAATTCTCTGAAATCTTAGCTCTAATACCAAGTTGAATTGAGAGGCTCTGATACCATGTTAAAACATCTAATTCCAAATCAATTGGCAAAAAGTGGAGAGGCCGCCTAGGCTCATATACTAGTTTTAAAGGAGATAATAGTTGTTGTTATATTCTTTTTTTTCTTTTCCAAATGATGGTTTGGTAGAATGTTTAGCGGGGGATAGTTTATAAAGTTTTTGAAAAACCAAAAAATATCCGCGTAAGAATCGTATTCCTTTTATGGTTTCAAATGTGGAATGTAGTTTATTTTTTTGGTCAGAACTTGTAGGCTGGACTAGCTAGCTAATGGACAAGTATGGAACTATAGAACACTCCTTTTCGACAAACCAGATCGTACAAAACTCATCAATTGAACCATTCAAAGATCGTTGCATGTTATTGGTTCAGACAAAATTCTTTGACACTAACATGATCGATCCTTGATGTAGCAATGTTTGAATCGATCTTATCACGGGTTGGACTGATTTGTGGACAAGAATACGCAGCTAGTTTTTCACAACTAACTTCCAATGACCCCAGTTCGAATATTCTAGTCCACTTGACATAGGAAAGAAGGTTCGAAGAACTTCACTTTTCACTTCATCTGTGAAATGTCCTGAATCCTTCATCCTACATATAAACGGTTGTGTATGCATCCCTCGTCATTTCAGACAAAACTGTAGAAAGAGGGAGGGAGAGATATTTTGGAATTTAAAATGTTTCAAATTATCATCTTATTGTTTTGGCTAACCACAGCAGAATCAGTAGCAAAATATCCTCTTGCATTGCCTGACTGTAAAGAAAGATGCGGGAACATTGACATCCCCTACCCCTTCGGAATTGGACGCAATTGCTCTGCTGATGGTTTTGCAGTAACTTGCGACTACTCTTTCAATCCACCCAAACCTTTTATTAACAGCACCAATCTGGAAGTGCTGAACATTTCACTAAGTGAGTTAACTGTCCAAGTTAACAACCCAGTTATCACTTACAATTGTTCCGGTAGAGCCGACGGTCAAGACGTTGACTTGCGGGCAACACCGTTTTCGTTCTCTGACAGGTACAATAGATTCACAGCCTCGGCTTGTAACAACCTCGCGCTAATAACCGATGGATTGACCATTGTAACCGGTTGCCAGTCGATTTGCAACGTTGAATCTTCGAGCGAAACCGGTTCCTGTGGGATCAACTGCTGCCAGGCCAAAATCCTGCCTTTGATTAGATTCATGAATGTCTCCCTAAGAAGCCTTGATCCCAAGAGCAATCTAGACGATTGCAAGTACGCATTCATGGTTGATTACCAATGGTTTAGCAATAAAGACATCTTTAATGTAAGGGATATGGAATACGTTCCTGCAGTGTTGGATTGGGTGTATAATGGGACGTCGTGCAATATTAATGAAAGTTCATGTGACAATAATGTTTACTGCTTTGTGGGTGGATGCTTTTGTTTTCCAGGCTATGAAGGGAACCCTTATCTTTCTAGTGGATGTCGAGGTAAAGTTTCTCTGTTTGTTTCTGGTCTTATTTGCATAGTAGTATAGCCAAATGGCCTTTGGCCACCTAGGCTCCGCTTCCAAGATGCTAATCTAACAACTATATTGACTTTCGTTGATAAAAACTCCACACTCCCGGAAATCATACTTTCAAGAATGGTTAAAATTGCCATATGGTTTTTCTTTGATTTGTTATGGCAGATATTGATGAGTGCAGCGACCCTAGTCTCAACCGTTGTGAGGCATTTTGCTTGAATACTCCTGGGAGCTACACTTGTTCTTGCCCCGATGGCTTTCGATCTATTAACTATTTCAATGGTACTGAAATATTTAATGAATGCTGGCTGGAACCGCCTAAGAACGGCAATTCTCGGACCAAAGTGATTATTGCAAGTACGCTTCTTCATGACTCTCATTGGCATATTTTAATAGTACTACAACTCTACAATTACGTTCTCTTAGAAAAAGCATTTAAATTTCAATAAAACAGAATTTGCCTTGTGTCTAATTTTGTCGATTCTGTCTATTTTATACAGCACGTACAGACTCCTAGTTCTCTCATTCTATCTCTATTATTTGACCAACCATCCCTCCTAAAGATTCCACATAAAATCCAGATTTTAACAATGTTCGCTTGATAGGGGGAAAAGGAAAAAGTTATGCGTGTTCGTTGAATCATTGCAACATTTGAATCAGTTTGCCGGTTTGCCCTTCTCGAATGCCACAATAAACACATTTGTAGGGGCATTTACCTGTAACTTGTTGGTTAGTTTTGTGGAAAAATGTGTTTACTACTTGTGATAAAAACCGATAATATGAATGCAATAAAATCAGAACTCAAAACTTGGAAATCGATGCAACAAAATTGGTGATCAAGGCGAGTGTGAGTGTGTCATCCTCTATACTTAAGACAGATTCGTCCCCGCTACGGTGCTCACAGTTTGCATGAATGTCTATCTCTAAGCACTACTTGATTGAACTCCCCACAGAAGCAGCACTGCAATCGATGGGTCTGTTGAACCTTCTTGTGTTTTGTACTCTCTCTTATAAACAACTTTGACTCGATGAAAATATGGACGTAATCATCTTTCTGAATCCATGTAGAATAAATGTGGAACATCCTATTTATAGACCAACCGGTGACTATTCGAAATAGGCACCAAGGGAGGAGACACAACTATTCATATAAGACGCGTCCGTCCACTACGAATAAGTGTCATTGAAAAGACATGATTCTAAATCAAGTCGATTCACATTCAAACCAAATAAAAATATTATATTCCAATAATATTTTTCAACAAGTTTGGACTATATGGGCCAACTATTTCCTCAGTAGAAGTTCGGATTACTAGGAACTGCCAATCAAAAAAAAAAAATCTGCAAGGACTTAAAAAGAAAATGGTATGTTTCAATTCGGTTCCATTAATTAAACCCAGAGAAAATTAGGTTTCTGATTTCTAATTATTATGTGGTGCTTTGATAAGTTAATTTTTGTTTTGTAATGGTTAAATGGTCAGTAGAACCAAGATAAAACCGATAACTCTTCTATATCTATCAGCTTCGTTGTATGAGTAAGATGGGCTTTCCCGTTTCAAAAAAAGATGGACTTTCTCAATTTCTTTGCAAAGTCAGCTAAATGAGACTTACTATTTTGTTCACCTTCGGCAGGTACATTCTCAAGTCTGGGAGCAATACTTCTACTAATTTGTATGTGGTGGTTGTACCGAGAAGTCAATAGAAGAAAGGAAGCAAAGCTCAAGGAAAAATTCTTCAAACAAAATGGTGGTTTGTTATTACAGCAGCAGTTATCATCAGACCAGGGTAATCTTGAGACAACCCAGTTATTCACATCGAAGGAGTTGGAGAAGGCAACAGACAATTACAATGCTAATCGAATCCTCGGCCAGGGAGGCCA
>BPLS01028274.1:0-26178 GCA_019656275.1 Rhododendron kiyosumense | reverse complement strand
ACAAGAAAATTGCTTCGTAACATGCCTCAATGAAACAAATAACCATGTTGCTTTTTCCTCCTGATTTCAAAGATAACTGCATGAAATAATTCTAAACAATGGTGAATGGAAGCTTTTGTCCCCAAATCAAAGTTCAAAGTTTCTAGTATTTAGAATATTGTTGAGATAAAGAAAAAGAGCAAAAAGAAAACAAGAAGAAGAGTTTTTGCAAAAACAGGCCTTAAAAGAATGTGGCCATTCCCCTTTGCAGTGAACCAAATAAAGGCTCAAAAGAAAGGGACAGTCGATAACTTCTCCATCTTAAGATTATCTTTTCTTTGCAAGCAATGCATTTGCCTTGCATTCTTCTATATTTTTCCCCTTTCTTACAGGGTTTTGTTCGATTTTTTTTTGTTGCTAGGGACAAAGTTAAAACCCCCCAAGAACATGGCATTGCTACTCCAAAATAGGGCATGGCTACCACACAATAATTACGAGACAGAACTAAGAGGATTAATTATATAATGGTAATAATTAGTGTTGGTTGGGAGATGAGTTACGGAATCCTTCCGTTTTGTGAATTGATTTTTTATCGAGCAAAACAAAATTACCCTTTTGCACTTTATTCCTTCAATCAGTGTGTTCTTTACACTTTCTTTAAGAAGCAGGACACACTACAGGATTTCTGTTTTTGAGGTGCAAAAAAAAAAAAAAAACTAGAGGATGTTCGTGAATCTACCCAACTACTAGAAATATTTTAGAGAACACTATAGTCAGTTGTGGCTCAAAATTTTTTACCCAGATGATCCCTTTTTCCTCTATGCAGCAACTCTACCCTCACCTCCCTAGGGAAATAATTAACTAGATTTAGACTTCGTTCAAGAAAACTCATCAGACTTGTGTATTGAGCCAGTAAATAAGCACTCCCAACAAAGCCTAAGCAAGAAATAAGCACTATTAGGGCTAGGAGCAACCAGAAGGCCACAGAATAGATAACACTGATGGTGTTGAAATAAGAGTTTTTTGGAGTCCTATTACTGGATTTAGGTAAGTGGAAATTTAGAATCTAATTTTATGTGGCATTCTGAAACTTGAGAATTCTTGTAGAGCTCTTTGGTCCATGTGGCAAAGTTTGTTTTATCATGCTCATCAATTTAGATTTTAAAGTTTCCCAAGGGTGAACAATATTTCATTAAGGCTCACACTGTACAAGTATGTAGTTGTTTTTACTTCTGCAATTTGAGACCTTCAGTGACTCGGCACGGAAACTGATCTCTCTACAAATCCAAGATCCAAACACAGCCTAAATGATCCGAAAGCATTGATCTAACTAACAACCTGACAAAGGGCTGGGATTTTCCCACAATAATTGTTCCAGTTTCAAAACACTGTATTATTCTAGTTCTAACCACTTTTTTTCTTGTTTCCTTTTCGAAACTCCACACTAAGACCCAAAACTAATCAAATGGTCGGTTAATTCATATCGAAGGAAGCCAGGAGCCTTCACAAGAAACAACACAGAGAGACGTACTGCTTTACCCAAACTGTTTCTAAGAAAAAAGTATAACTCTATATGCATCTTTAATCAGCCACTGCCTTTCAATAAATAAGAAACCAACTACCCTTTCAATTAGACAATGGCTGTGCTTTTTGGAGAGAGAGAGAGAGAGAGAGAGTTTCTCTTTTGTTTCTGGGTCCATTTGAAAGAAAGCAAAGAGTAAACATGGACAAAACTTGAAAAGAAGGCAGCCAAACGATGCCAAGCACTCATGAAAGAAACATTTTTCAAATGGCTATGTTTAAACAAATTAAACTCACATTAATGGATGTTCAAATCACGTAAATATCTAGTCGAGGTGGGAAAAAAAGCTTAGATTAAACAATGAAAAATGGAAATGCATAAGCATAAGCATTTGACATGGATCTGCATAGACATTAGCAAAAGAAGAGAGAATATGAGATAGGAGGGTAAAAATTTACCAGCACTAACTTTCTATGAGTTCCTTTTGAGAATTTTTTTTTTTTGACAATCTTTTGAGAAAGATTGGCCTTCTGAAAAAATCATTTTAACAGCTAATCATGCAATACTCAGTAGATGCCTACTTATATCTTGTTGAGAAAAAGTTTTGTCTGTAACATGCATCAAATAGAATGCTGATAAAAAAAACATGCATCAAATAGAAGGAAAGAATGTTTTTGCTTTTGAAAAACCATATTTGCAGTTTCTCATGGACTCCCTCCTTATTTTCCATTTGCTTGCTACGAAAGTAGAGGTAAGAGAGACTAATTAATAATTACTTGCCAAGTTACTTTCTTCCCCTAATATTTAAAAGTTTTCCAATCAATTAATTCTAAACAATGTTGAGTGGCCGCTACTAATTTTGAAGGAATTAGAGCATCCAGACCGGTACCCATTTTTTACAAAATTTCTTGCCATTTCTCAAAAATGGCAAATTGAGTGCCTCATCCACAATGCCAAAATTCTTCCAAATTTGGCAAATGCTGATTCTTTTGTCAAATATGGCAAAATTGCCATGAGAGAGAGAGATTTTAGAAATAGCAAAACATAGGTGCAACACCGTTGTCATTTTTTTTGGCAAAATGACACTATCCATTGTCCAAAATGAGAATGGCAGTGGCATTGATGGGTGTGGATGTTCTTAGTAGCTCTCAAGTAACAAACTAACAAGGCCAGTTTCAAGGTACAAAAACCATTTTCATTTAAGTGTTTAAAAATGGTCAATAGGAAGTTAAAACACTAACATCCATTCATGTGTACTTTTTCCTGTTTCTATTTTCTGTAAGAAGAAATCAACCAATCCTCAAATTAAACTAATGCTATACACCTTCCACTAGTATGTTTGAACATTGTCTATGGACCTTTTAGAAATTTTCAGAAAGTCCTGCAACTGGACTAAGAACTTTACGCGCCAGAAATATCAGACTTAACGTTCAGTATGTTATATACACTTTTAATAATGGCAACCCAATTAGGCGATTAGACTAAGACATGTGAATCATGTGAAACAAGAACTTGATGGCAAGCCTTCATACCTTAACAAAGAAAAATAAGAGATAGTGGTGATGGCCGCACATCAAACTTGAATTAGAAAAACTTCAGAACTCCGTGTTTGTAATAATTGCGATGTTTTATTATTATCTTACTAAAAACTTAAATATTGACTGACCACATGGTCCCTGGGGTTAGAACAAGGACCCTGGATTCACATGGCATTGTTAATCAAGAAGTGGTATTTCTACCCCACCATTATAAACAGTACTTGATTTTTATAATAAAGCACATGACAAGCATTTTCCTCTTCTTCTTTTTTGGGTAATTAGCATTTTCCTCTTTGTTTTGGGTTGTGCTAGTAAAAGTATCACATAATTAGCTGATGACTCCCTGTTTCCTATCTCTCAATATATTTGTTCTCCCTTTTTTGCCTGCCTGAAGTGGTGAAAGATTCTCCACTATATGAGGTTCAATCCCTAGCACATGGCAAAAATTCGGTGCAACCGTTTTTTAAAAAGCAAGTAGCTAGTTTTAGATCGATTGAAAGAAAGGGATGCAGCTGAGCTAACCTTGACTTCAAAAACCTAATTCGAATCCTACTTCTTTGTATGTCTATCGTCCCAAAATATTTTCCTATATAGACCGTACGAGCCTGTTAAAAGAAAAATAACCATCCTTTTTCCCTACCTGAATCACTGGGCGGTCCTGATTTAAAAGGCAGTATTATATCACTCCTTCCTTTCTTTTTCATAAAAGTGTTCCACTTCTTGGTTCCCTCTTACTCTCTGTGAATACTGGACCACATAACCTAGGCACAGAGGCAAAATCAATGGTCGCTCAAGCAACAACATCAAAAGAGATGTTGCCTTGGGGAAAAGGAAACTGCCAGGTCATAATATTTCTCTTAACTTAGAGTTCTAGTCTCTAGAATACCTGCCTAAACCATAGGGCAAAAGAAAACCTGAGTGAATCGACGGAAACCGAACCAAACCTACTGGGTTGGGGCTTCTTTCTGTTAGATACCGGCATTTCCATTCTCATACAAACAAGCCCCAATTTATGGTTCTGTGTTGATTTTATAAGTAATTATACTAAACTAAATGAAACTGACCGATATTGAATTACAAATATACTATTATCAATTTAGTAGGAGTATAAGATTCTCATCTCACTTTCCCCGTTCTTCCACAATATCCAACATAAGTTTCTGAACTTTCAATTGTTATAAGTTTCTGAACTTTCAATTGTTATTGGTCTAAGGACAAAAACCTTTTGATTGTTAGATTTATATTGATTTCGGTAACTCCATCTGCTTTTGCGTCTGGCAGCATCAGAATAATCTTTCTACTCTTTTTGTTCCTTAATTAAGGTTAGTTGTTCATTTTTTACTATGGTTTATATTCTTCCTGTCGATTCAAAAACCTAACCAAATATTCGCCCGGTGCAGAATTCACTCCACATCCCTTTACGCCAAACATGCATTGTAATCAATCAAAACTACTAGAAGACCCAGACTAACGATCATTCATTGTAAAGGATAGGTTAGAAAATACAATCAAAACACAAAAACATGAATATGCAGATGACATTGATACCTTAAAGGCGTGAACCGTTGATCCTGCAAATCACAATACTGGCCGTGGCCGTTGGTCTTTTGTTTTCCGCTCTGAAGTAGTGCAATCCGTGGAAAAACAGAGTGGGGCTGTAATGTACGAGAGATCCTGAAGAAAACCCTCTAGAAATCAAACGATGAGATGATGGAACGAAGAGGAAAATGATGGATTGATCCAATCGATAATGCAGAAAAGTTAGAGGATAATTCTGACTTCAGATCCCTATCTTGGTTTCGATTTATCTGGATGAATGTTTGCCGCCGAAAATTCCCCGGTAGGATCCGAATTCTAAAAAAGACGAACTTTTAGAAAAATAAAATAATTTTAAATTTAAAAATTATGTGTTTACGCAAATAATTTTTTACCAATATGAATCTTGTTTGATAAATCTCAATTAAACGGTGCAAAAAAAAATTTACAAATTATTTTTTATTTTCATTATATTTAAGCTTGAAATTATCTTTTTTTTGAAAAAGAAAGTTTAAAAAAAAACGGAACGGCAAAACGTAGGATTAGACAGAGCTGCAAACAAGCCCAACACAACTTTAAAATATTTGAGCTCGGCTCTTCAAAACTAGTCTAGCTAGAGCTCGAAATTGAGCCCAATAATCGAGCTCAACTTCGTTAAGTACTAAAAGAAGCTTAAAATTTGAGCTTAAGCTCGACTTATTAATAAACAAGCTTAAAATTTGAGGTTAAGCAACTTGATTAGTAACGAGTTTAACTTTTCCTCCACCCTGTCTTCAGTTCTTCCTCCAATTTTCCTCGTAATAACTTTTCCATTCTCTTCCTTTCTTTTCTTTCCAAGTTCCAAAACAAAAAAAGTTCCAGTCACTAATTACAGCGACCCAAAAACAAATTGCAAATTCAACATTTTAGTTTTGAAGAAAATATCCGCAATAACTACAATAATAGTCCCAAAACAAACATACTGACAATTCACAGTGCAAATTAAACCCTCTCCGAATTCTTCAGCCCGTGAGACTCAGAATCGCAGCCGTCCAAAAAAGTTTTCCAACGGTCCAAAATAAAAAACAAACTTCCTCCAAGAAAGTCATTGATTGATGAAATTGACAGTCACACAACGCACTACACAAGATCCACTACACCACCTCCGGATCCCGGACTACACAAGATCACACTACAGCACCCCCGAATCTGTAATGTTTGCTTCTGAAACGTGATGTACTCTAGTTTCGTCGTTCACATAGCTTGTAAGAAGATTCAAACGTATTTCGGATATTTGTACTTCACCTTTTAGAACTCACATTGTGATTAGAAAAGATTAAAAAAAAAAAAAAAAAAACTAAAGGTGAAGTATGCAAAAATTACATCCGCAAATCTTCTCATTGTTAAAATTTTAAGTTTTATATATCAATTCTGTAAAGTTACATGGACTTCATAAAATAAAGACACAACAAAATCACGAAAAACGTATTCCCCATAATACATCTTCCATTGTCTTCTCCAGCAGAGTGAGATGATTTTCATGACAGCAATCTGCCATAAAAATAGCTCTGATTCCAGCAACCCATAAATCTGGACTCCAATAGCTTGCAAGTGGCAATCAAATAAATGAATGCAATAGCTCTGTTGTCTTGGTTACCCTGATACTTGCTTGTAGAAGAGAACGTACGGCTGGTCATGCAACAACTTGTTCATGCCAATGGCAGTGACGGACGCATCATCGAAACGTAACCACTGGTCATTAGGGTAACGGGCATCGGCAGTGTAATGCCCCTTTGATGCTTCCCTCCCATGGTGGGTAATGGTGGAAACAAGTTCATATCTTCGGCCCTGTATTAGCCAAGACCAGAAAACATGTTCATATCTTGATTTAACTACCTCCAATCCAATCTACAATATGAGTTGCGAAATTTGAATCGGTTCTAGGCTACGAAGACACGATCTGTAAGCGTTCTGATTATCCTTCACAATGTCCAAAGTACCAAAACAAAAATGATTATCCTTCTCACCATTGATACCGGGAGAACTCTTTTAGAAAAAACACACAAAACAGAAAAACTCATCCAGCAAAGCTATAATACTCCGTAATATTTTTTTTCCTGACATGAAAAAAAAAACAGACAGGAAGAAAAGGAGTGGCAACACCCAATAATAGAGAAATGGGAAAGGATTTGGGAGGCAGGTGGTATTGTGGTAATTGCTAATTGGGACACACAACACCAGGAGTGCTCCCAGAAAGGAGAGGGAACGAAAATAAACAAAAGCAGAAGGGTGAGAAGACATACAAAAGGCAAGAAGTACACATCTTTTCTGATGTAAATTAAGATGCTACAAAACCATTACAATTCGCAAGAAATCAATTAGCTGCAGCGCGGCAACGATTAAATTCAGATTTGGAAAGCCGCCAAGGACTGAAAGGAGCGACAGGTAAGGAGCCGTATGTTACTAATTTCCGTTTTCATCATTCATGTTGCACTCTCCATTAGATTTTTTTATCCACTCCATTGAGAAAATACCAAGCTGAACAGATGATAATTCGTTTAGAAATACCAGCTTCCCATTAGAGCATCTGTCAATACTTGGCATTTACCATTATATCAAAGGCTACACGGATTCACAGTGCTATAGCAACTGTCATTAAAGAAACGAAACGATGATAAAAAAACAGTATGTTTCAGAATGCAGATAACTCCACCAGAAATAAGGAACGTAAATGACTTCACACTGAATTCCGTGCCTTCTGTGTCAGTCCATAAATTTTGGTAAATCTAAAATGTTTGTCTCCAATAACATACCTAGAAGAAAGGCTAGAAGATTCAGTACCTTGAGTGGGATACCACTCACCTCTGATCTGGGAAAGTACTTGAGTATTCCCCCTTTACATTCTAGAGCTACTAAATATCATTTCAATAAGGTGATTGAGAAAGTTCAGAGGAGATTGACCACCTGGAAGTCCAACAATTTGAATCTTACAGGTAGGGCGAACTATCTTCAATCTGTCACGTCTACTATCCCTAGTTAAAGTGTTATACTATGCAAACTAAGGAGATTCCTATCTCGGTATGTGAGAAAATTGACAGGTTGAATAGAAACTTTCTTTGGGGAGAGACCCCCACAAGAAAGAGGATCCATCTTATCCATTGGAATCAGGTTTGTAAGAGTAAAGGAAAGGACAAGGGTGGGCTTGGTTTAAAAAAGGCTTGTAATCAAAACAAAGCCCTCCTATCCAAGCTTGGTTGGGGTTTGATAACCAACTTCAATAGTCTCTGGGATTCTACCCTTGGGAGATAAAAGTATTATTAACACAAAGGATTTGCTCTCTAAGGGCACGAAGTGGACTATAGGAGATGGCTCGGGGTGAGCCTTTGGCTTGACTGGTGGTGTGGTACTGGACCTTTGGCCATCCAGTATCCTGGTTCTCATACTAACTCAAATACAAAGGTGAAAACATAATTGATGGTAATGGGGCTTGGAATTTTATTACTATTCAAAACATTATATCCCAACGAACTTTGGAGGATATCAGAAACATTCACCTTCCCCTTATTCTAACTCGCCTGATCATCCCCACTGGGTGGGATCTCAGGATGGGAAATTCACTGTGGCAGCCGCGTATGAGACTTTGAATATTGAGGACACAAATGCTAATGGTTGGAGGTGGATATGGAAACTCAAAATTCCTCAAAAATTGAAAGGTTTTATCTGGCTTATACCATGACAGGCTACCCACGAACCATCTCAGAGCTTACAGAGGAATAACCCCTTCAAATATGTGTCCTAGATGTGATACCAGCATAGAGGACATAACACACATGTTTTGCGAATGTAGGAAGGCTTAGGAAATATGGAATTATTTTCACAATCATTTTTGGAATAGAACTCGATTTGAATGCCCTACTCAGGATTGGATTAACTCCAATCTCAAGTTGAAAGGGAAATCTTTAGTGGGTAATGATCTTGGTCCACCCTTTTTGTTGTTATACTTTGGCAGATTTGGAAAGACCGAAACAGGAAAAGTTCTGATAATTTGGACAGTCATACTCCTTTAAGCCATAAGAAAATCATACTTACACTACTGAGATCTCTCGGGCATTCATATCTCCTCTATTCCAAGGGGTGAGAAACACTGCTCTAATTAGTTGGAAATTGCCCTGTTGCAGCTGGTGTAAAACTCAACACTAATGGCTGCCTCTTTGAAAGCATGAGGAAAGCTGGATTTGGAGGTCTCTTTCGTGACCATAGAGGCATCTAGATTCTGGGATACTACGGCAAATTGGGGACCAGCTCGGTTTTAGAGACTGAAATATGGGATATCTACAGGGGTTTAACCATCATTCTAGAGAAAGGACTTAGCAATGTGAGCATTGAGACAGATTCGCAAATGGCTGTCAAATTGATCACCGAAGGCCCCCCAGCAGGACATCCACAACAAGCACTCATTGAAGACTCTAGAGTTCTCGTGACCCGCACTCAGTCAACGCTTGGCCACATCTTCAGGCAAGCCAACCAAAGTGCAGATAACTTGGCCCATCTTGGGGCTGAACAAGAATCAGATTTGGTAGCAACGGAGGAGACACCTCCGTTGGTTAGACTCTTTGTTTTAGAAGATGCCATGGGCATTGGCCATCTTAGGGACTAGTAGTTGTGCCAATGTCAGTTTTTAGTTGTATGTTTATCTCCGTTTCTGTTGCAACTCTGTTTGAAACTCTGTTGTTTTAATCTAATCTATTCCGTTGCAACAAAAATAAATAAATCTTCACACCATACAATTCCAGGCATTCAGGTTTACCAACCAGTATAAACAAAGATCCTTCATTTCTTCCTAAACCAAAGTGAGGAACTCCGACATGAAGAATGTGAAGAAACATTACCTCAGTTGATGGAGAAACAAGCAATTCCCGACCTAGCACCAGTTCAAGAGGAAAGCGTACAGATTTATGCAGTTTGGTACTTCCATGGCTTCCATAGCTGAAACGCATAAGGTGCAATATCATTATCTTTGGCAATGTTTGTATGTCAACAGATTTTCTGGCAGCCACAACCCCAGCCTGCAAAACAAGGAAACACACTTATATTAACCACTACCCAAATGCCAACTAAATATGCAATAGCAGTAACAAGTTCATCCCTATAACTGGAACTAAACGGTCTAAATCAAATTGCCATACTGCCTAGGTGACTGTAACATAAATGTAATTGACTCCTGAGACAAAATAGTGCAAACTGAGCATTTCAGTCAAGAGCTCTCCAGCAGCTTTAGAAAATTGAGTGCATAAAACGAGAAAAACATCTCAATCGACCATGAAATGAAATTGAACATGACAATTAGTGCACTTTCTCAAACTGACTATAACGTATTCTTATGGATATCAAGATTTGATAAAGCACAAAACCTTGATTGCCGTTCTATCCAACATGGATTAGTAGTTACCAACAAAATTACAAGCAACAATTGCAGGCTAACTTGCAGAAAGAGAAGAAGAATGCAACTAAGTAGTTTGTGTAATGCAACAGCTCCTTCAGCTACAACACATTAGAAACTTCAAGGACCATGTGAACACAAATTGCGCAACACCTTACATAGCATAAACTTCCAGGAAGAACCTGAGTGTCCTTGAGAGGCATAATCAGCAATACCAAATGCAGAATTTTGAAAGGAGATAAAAGAAATTACCTTTCCAACTGTTGATGTTCGGTACTCCTCAAGTGTTTCTGGGGCAGAATGTAGACGAAGAGCATCCTCAATACTATGAACAGCTTCATGAGAAATCTCAAGATGAAGCAAGAGAAATGGTTGAACAGTAGCAGAGGCTTTATTTCCTGCAACACATACAGAGAGGGAAATGCGATAAATGCCACTTTCAGACTACTGAACTGTGCTAGTTGCCAAATTTCCCTACCTCTTGCTCTCACAACACTTCTCAGTTGTCCTCCAAAAATTGAACTCAGCTCTGTAGGAACAAAGTTCTGCGTTCTTGTGATGGCAGATTTGTTCTTCCGGCCAACTGTTTCCCATTCATCATCTTCTGCAGAGGAGACCATAGATGATTGACCCCCATTAGAGCTTGATACCTGTCCTTCAAGCTTAAGTAATTCATCATGCATTTGATGCATGACATAACTTAGAAACTCCTGTGCATCTTCCTGCCTGAAAAAGGACAACAAGATCCTGTTTTTTTTAACAAGTAATGAAAAATTGCTAAATCCACAAATAAATAACCACATGTATGTCAATAATACATGTATGCACAAAATAATCGTAGAGGCATTAAATAGATTTTCATGTAGTTGCTTTTGAACTTCACTAGTACTTCCTAAGCAGCCTTGCACAGACCAAAAAGACTACAACTGATGATTTGACTTTTGAGCATGTGTCTCATACGTGTTCTACCCCTACAATTTTAAGAATGCATGTTTCTCACATAGAGTTTGGCATTAATAAACTGCTGTCAAGAACCAGAACATTTACAGAAGCACAATATACAGCAAAGGAAGAAAAAGTTTCTTGATTGAAGAATGAATCTTTCAGCATACTGCTTCCATTGTATCAGCCAGCAAAAAATATGCAAGATGCCAGATCACACTATCACCAGGATTAAGGTGACACTCAAAAGGCCATATAGTGAAAAGACAAAAGAAGCCACAATAAAGACATAAATACAAGCACAAACCTTGGTCGGCCAGAGAAGCTATTGGGCACATCAGGAGTAAAGTTCTTTAGCACCCCTTCAAACATGGTTGGCCGGAAAGGCCTTCCAGTTTCAAGAACAGTAATATCTCTCCTCTTTAAGCTTGCATCTCCGGGCAAATCAAATTCAGCAACAAACTCGGCAAATGCAGCTAGTGTTGGATAGCCAACCTGTATTAAAAAACAAGACAAGATATCAGCATTGGATTGCTATTTCTCAATAATTTAGCAAAATATTTTGATTCCCAGTAATAAAAAGTAACAACCAAACAACATGAGAAAACAAAGTATATCAATGATCAACTAAACCAGGGGACTAGCCTTGGGAATGTTGCGACTTTTTAGTCCTTGCAAGAGCTGAACAAAAGGAGAACATGAAAGAAGAGCCTGCAGAGTTGCATTTAGAAAGCATAAATTTCCTGAATTGATTAATCCTCGAGGTAGGAAGTCTCTAACAGCCACATGTCCGTTAGATGCATTCTTCGTAACCTCTTCAAAAGGAACTGTTGCTGATAGATTCGAGTCATTAGACCCATTCAACTTTACTTCCCTCAAAAATCCACCATCAAGGGCTTCCAGTTTTGAAAAACGTGATTGGTTCGGTGGAGCACTTTCGTCCGATAAGTGCAAAGGAGTCAAATCAATGCTATCTTCTTTTCTCGATTCCTCATTGCCATTACTAATGGGATGATGAGCCAAGTTCTTCACGACTCCATTTTCCTTTGAACTTCCTGAAGCTGCTGGCAAGAGAGCATTTTTTGTTACAATACTACTGCCTTCAATGTCCTTATTAACATGAGAGGGCTGAGAACCTATTGGCCCTCTGGAAGAATCAAACTGACGGGGTGCTTCACCACTGAAACCACCAAAAACCAATTCAGTCGCAACATTTGAGGAAACAACTGGCAGTTCTTTCTTTTCCACAGGTTTCTTAGTCTTCTCAGGCGACTTCAGCAATGATCTGGTTTCATCCTCAGTGAAAGACCCAAATAATACTACCTGCCAGAAGTTTAAAAGAAACAAGAGAAATGAACAAGTGAACCTGAAGAACAGAATATTACATTTTGACTTCGATCAATCATCAGTAAGACCATAAGACCACAATGCAAGAGACAAGGAGGAGGATGTTAAAAAAAGCTGTGTTTCATCATTCAAATGATTCAACAAACTCGCCTGAATACTCTTGACTCAATCTTACAGCTTGCAACTTCACTTTTGCAAAAGCTATACTATGTCATATGTTTCAGTCTTTTTAACAGGTCCCAAGGGTTGCCCATTGTTGCTTGGAAACCATGAGTATACAGCTTTCAAAATACAATGCTACATACTACATAGACCTGATTAAAAAACTCATATGTGCACACAGGCTGCCGCAACACCAAGTTATAAGGATCAAGGCTTTCTGATTAAAGTTCAATAATGAATTGTCAGGAAAAAGAAACTCAACACTGTCCTTCTTATCTGTCACACAATTGTAGATAGAGTCATACTTTGCTTTGGAGATGCACACCAGAGTTACTGCGTTTTAGAACTCAGAAACTCTAGCGGAACAAAACCATACATCAGTTGGTGTGGGGTGTGATTTGGAGCACCAAAAGACAATACATCGAGAAAGCATTGATTGGCGATTGTTGTCCTCCAATCTTGAAGAAGAAAACGCTCAGTCCTTAAATTGCTATTCAACGTAAGCCCCACATTCATTCTATCCTTGTAAGCATTTACATTTGAATGAGCAAGGTGCCTATAATGGCATCTATCTTTTGGATACAACATGGTTGGATGATGGAATGCATTTTGGATGTAGCTGTACGAGAGAAACAAAAATGAGAACACCGTGAGGTGAGCTGCATCCATTCAATACAAACAATTACAAAGGACGGGCAAGAAAAGAAATAAACTTACCTCTGAGAAAAGCTAACCCTATCCTCCAGTTTGTTATTTTCCAAACTCGAGCAAAATTCATCCAAATCAATAGGAATTGTGACATTTTTTTGGTTGAAGAAGTTTGTGCTTCGACGGGTACAGGAGTGGGGTGCTACCAACATCTGATTCATCGAAGCACGCTACTTCGGTAAAAGTGATATTAACTACTTTTGTACCCTGGTCAAAAACTTCAACCAGAAAAATGTCACAATTTTTGTTGATTTGAACAAATTTTGCTCGAGTTTGGAAAATAACAAACTAAATGATAGGTTAGTTTTTCTCTGAGGTAAGTTTATTTCTTTTTTTGCCCGTCATTTTGTAATTTCTTTTGAATAGATGCAGCTCATGTTGTTCTCTTTTTTGTTTCTCATGTACAGCTACATCCGAAATGCATTCCATCATCCAACTATGTTGGATCCAAAAGATAGAGGCACCATGCTCATTCAAATCTCATTCAAATGTTAATGATTACAAGGATAGAATGAATGTGGGACTTAGGTTGAATAACAATTTAAGGACAGAATTCATAATTGGAAGACAACAATCGCCAATTGACGCTTTTGCGATGTATTGACTTTCGGTGCTCCAAATCATGCCCCAAACCAAATAAGATATGTTCCACAGGACCACAAGAAAGACCAAATTATGACTATCATGAAAAATAAATGCAGAAAAGAACCACAACAAAGGCCAAATTTCTCTGAGTTCTTGGAGAAAACTATGGTCACACAATTGTCTAAAAACCTTCCTCGTTTCTACTGGACAAGAACAGCTCAGAACAATGTTTATTGTTTCATAAAAGTTTCAAATCGCATCCCATATCAAAGTTAATCCTCCAAGTAAATGCCCATACAAAAGACCCATTTTGTTGTTTATATGATAAGAGTTACATAAAAAGAACACGCGAGCGACTAAACTACTTGCCATCAGCTAAAACTTGCTCTAAACCCACCATTCCAACAAAATTAGCAATACACAATCAATCAATCAAAAAATTCCAGTACATGGGGTGAAGAGGACAGGGGTTAATCTTTAGAACAACTCATAGTCTATATATCTTTCTTCTTAAAACAAATCACAAATACTATCAAACCCAACATCACCTTTAAACCACATGTAACCGCTTTCCAACCATAACCCACAAAAGGAACTACTAACCTTAGGACCGCTCATGATGGGCAGATAACGGAAACACGCGAACAACAAAGCCTTGAACTAAGTGTAGATTGATGCCGTTGAAATTGAGACGGAGAGTGGTGTATATAATAGGGATCGAAAACTAGGGTTTGAGGAGGCCGCCTAGTTGCGCAGAGAGAAGGGAAGGAGAGGTAGGCGTCGTCGATGGTAGACATGAAATAGGGAGAGACTGATGAAAAGGAGAGAGAGGAACAGAGCATTTAATAAGACCCTCACTTTGGTCCAGAAGGAGGAGGTGAGCAGCGGAGGATCTGGGTGGTGTCAGACGGCGCATCGACCGTACGGCGAGAGAGAGAATCTAGAGAGAGAGGAGGAGGAGGAGTTTAGGGTTAGGTTTTGGAGAGAGAGTAGGTTCAGTTCATATGTGATCTTTTGACATGCATCCGTTCACCAAGAGATAAAACCAACGGATCAAAAAAAAAAAGATAAAACCAAAAATGAATTTTTTAAAGAAAAAAGTATAAAAAGTAGACTAGAAAACAGAAAAATAACCTTTACTACAAAATAAAACACGAAAAAGAAATTGAAGGTTATTACTATTCGTCACTCGCTAATAGGCCCTGTTTCGCTAAAGTTATTATTTTTTAAGTATTTACTTTTATTTTACAAGGTAAATCATTCTTTTACAACACATCACCTTCAATTTTAAAAAGTAAGAATAAATACTTATTTAAAAAATAAGTACTTTTTTGAGATAGTAAAACACACGTTTAATTGAAGAATTCTTTTCTCAATGACTTTCTTGTTGGTTCACTTGAAATGACATTAATATTAGGAATATTAGGGAGTGCATAATATTTTAGAAACTTATCAAAAGAAGAAGAAGAATCATCATCGTTTTCTAGTTTGAAGACACTAAAGAATTTTTTTTATTGAACAATTGGTATTTTATATTTTAAGATAGACAAAACATTTTGAGAGAGCCTAAATTAAGAAGAGGAAAAAACAATTATCAACCTTGGGTATGTCAACTCTTGGTGGGATGGTTTGCTCATATCTCCTCCGCGAAGACCAGGTTCGAGTTCCACGAGGGGGCGGAATTGGGAGTTTTAGGACTATGGATAGTCTCTGAACCTTTTCGTTAACTAACTTTCCACTAACTATAAAATATGGCAAAAAAAAAAAAAAAACTTTTGGCTAGTCAATTTATGCAAAGTTTTATCCAGTATTAAATTTGCACCGCTAGTAGACGGTGGAAGGGTTAGTCGAGATCTCGAGGTGCACATAAATTGACAAGCACCATGAGTTATCCCTCCAACAAAAAAATATAATAAAATGCTAGGAGTACATTTTATTTTCTATTTTTTCCTATTGTTTATTTGATTTCTCACAATTTTTTTTTGCAAAGAGAACCAAGGTGTCCACGAATTCCCACCTCCTTGGAGCATCCCCAATCCAATACTCTATTTTTACTTCTATTTCTTCGTTTGAGTAGCAAAATAATGTATTTTTTTAAAAACGTAATTTTGAAGGAAAACCAACTCCAACCCTTCTATATTCTACCTCCATTTTTCAAAATATTCACTCCATATCTCTAACATTCATTATTTTTCCTCCGAAATTCTGATTGGTATTTGTCAAAATTTACAAAAAATATTCAACATTGATCTTCTTTTAAAAGGTATAATGAAAATATTTCAATTGATACAATTGTTATAGGAAATAAATGTACAACTACTCATTTGATGAATGAAATATGAATAGTAAAACGGAGAAGATCCTTGATAAGTTTTTGACCTCCATCATCTCAAATGGAGTGAAACTTACCTCCAAAATATGGAGAAATAAAGGAATACAGTAGGGGTTGGAGATGCACTCAAACACCCAACAAAAATCCCAAGGAGGGTTCCCCTCCAAATAAGGTGAGTACCTTAACACACACCGGAAATCAAAGGCCTTTGCTAAATTCCCAAATCTACCTCTGGAAGTTATCCCTCTTTCCCTACTTACACAAAAAAACCTTTTGTAAAAAACCTGAAATGTGACGTAAAGCCAGAAAGGGATACTCTTACACACTAAAAGCACCAAAAGAGTAGCCAACACAATTACCAAGCAACACAGATACAAGCAGAGAAACAAATAATACACAACTAGTGCAAATCCTTGACATCGTATATCAGTTGCGTATATAGATGAATCTCATAGGACTAATCCACCTCAAAATCCATACCCGATCCATCCTTCCGTTAACAAAATGTAACATTTTCGGCACACATGGCTTCTTGCAATTTCTGAAGACTTCTGGCAGTTTAGCTAGATTCAAACCGGTTATGGCAGAAAACCCCTTATTCCCAGAACCATACCTACAGTCTACAGACATACTAGTAGAACCACCACTCATAGTCTCATACAAAAGCCCTATCAACTTCCATCTCCCAATGGTATTATGTTTCCAACCTATATCTATTACTCCGATAACTGAATTTCCTCCCCCAACGATGTTTCAGTCATACACAGATACGAGTCCCCAACCATCTTGGCATCTGCATTTTTTTCTTTTATGGGGCTCTGCCCATCTGCAGCTTGGCTTTTTGTGTTTAATTTGGTCCATAGGACCTTTGATGGGGTGGATTGGAAGAACCTCCAAGTTGAAGAGCATAAGATTGTTCCCGTTGTAGCGTTGGCCTCAGGGGATGGTACTGTGAAATCATACTTTATGACGATTTTTGAACAATCATATGCATATGAGAGATGCTACTTTTGAGTTTTGAGGTATACAGATGCAACTTCTTTGAAAACCTCAGTTGACCAAAAACATGTCATAATTCAGTTATTCCTTTCACCAGCCTATGTCATGAAGCTCACCTTAAGTTTGCACTCTCTCGGAAAATAATACCATCAGGCTTCAGGTGGCCTTCACCAAAGTTGATGGACTTCAAGGTGAAATCAATTCACTTCATCTTCTGCCCCCTGAAAAGAGAATAAGAGTATTTCTGCAGCAGGAACAAACATCAAATTACCAGATGATAGGATGCCAACGGGCATGAACTTCCCAGCCTTCCGATAGCTTAAGTAAAAGGGACTCCATACAAGGAATTTGAAGCTGACTGTCAAGAAGATTATCATCTGATGTTTTAGCCGTGATGGCATCCATATTCAGCAAATCAACGATAATTTTATGAAGACTTTTAAGCTATTTGTAAAGCAGCAGAAACAAAACATTAGTGCTAGTTGTTGACATGGGCGACCCGTCACCCCCCAGAAACCAAGGTATCCAATTGGCCCGCCTTATAATTCAAGAGTTCCACTTTTCCTATCACATATGCATCGCACTCACATAATGTCACACAACCACGTGGACAGAAATAAACACATCTTCTTTGGGGCTAATAAAGAGATCGACAGAGTGATGGCGTCAATCAATCATTAGTGTCATCAGGATCAAGTTAACATACATAAAAGGCAACACACTGCTATGTGTTTCCACAAACGTAAAATGAGCTAAACCTAAACCACATCTCAACTATATAAAGGTTGATTAAGAACTCACAAGAACGGAAAGCCAACTGTCACTCTTTGGAAGCTGACAGCACATCTAGAAGCCAACTGCTAATTCTTTATTTCTGTAGCCATAGAATAAGATGATAATATGGCGGCTCCAATAATGGACAACTAGTGCATCTCTGCTGTCGCATTGACCCCAACCGAGATATTAATGAGAACTAATTAGCTCATTCATGGGCTGCTATCTATAATTCTTGTGTCCAACTTGATCAGCTGTTTGTACCGACTCTTCGATACAATTCTAGGGCAAGTAGTCAGTCAGAAAACTTAATATGAACAAGTTGAGAATGCAATAAAGGATCAACCGCTGCTGGCAATACAGATTTGAAGGGTTCTTGAATTTACAACTCTTCAAATCTTCATTATTCATATTTCATACTAATGAATTTGTCAATGAGTCAACTACAAATCCACAAATCAATCACTCAATACCTCAGGGATTCTACATTTTCCGATCTGCTGAAGACTTGCGAGGTCCACCATCTCCTTAGTGTCTTGCTCACCCCTGCCCTCATAAATAGGGCTTGGGCTTACAGGTAGTCTTCATCAATGGCGAGGGTGACATCAATCTCAAGGATAATTGATGGGGATCAAATGACTCATAAGTTGAACAATCACAATAAACCAAAAGAAAAATATCAGAAAGTAAAGAAGAGGTCACCCAGTAATGTTTCCTTGTCTTCAAAAGTCGTCCTCTCTATAACCTTATATCCCATAAATTTAGATCCAAAAGGACAAGAAAACCTAACCGAAAACAAGAATGAAATTTTATAACCTTCATAGTTACCAGATATGGAAACATTTCCCATGCTTTCAATATGAAGAGCCACAACGTCTGTTTTACAGCTCGTGGCTGGAGAAAATCTGACAACTAGAGCTTAAAATTCAACTGAGCATGGAATAACCCTACATTCTCCGGAACAATAACACAGATCTCAGCTAAGATGAATAACTTTTCTCAGATAAAATGCTCTCAGTAAATGATGGAACCTTGTGTCAACTGAGATTCATATCATAAAAGCTATTAAACAGAAGATAATTCACTGCCAGAAACCATAGTCCTGAAGCAGCATATAATACTGCACCTCAAAAGTGCAAAGTCAACGACCTAAAGTCATTAAGAATTTACTTTAGCTCTTTTTTCTTTTCCTTTTTTGAACAGCCTTTTGCTCTTCCATTGACAAGGATTTGCCTGAGAAATATCACATGCTGCTCAAAAGTCACTCTGGGAGATCAATGTTTTATCTGAGGGTTCGAGTTTCTTGGTGTAGAAAGCATGAAGATATTGGCATTGCTGTATAACTATGAGTTATCTAAAGCAGTGAACTTAGCAGGAAAAGTATTTGTGACTCCCAGTCGGAGACTGGAACATGTTCGATGCTGTTAAATTATGTTCAACTGGGGGTGGATTTGTTTTCAAATATAGCTCATTACTGCTTAGATCAGAAAGAAAATCTAACACTTTTAGCTCTTCCACGACTGTTTATTCAATAAACACCACAAGAAGTGATGATACTACGTGATGCTGGTTACAAACAAATAAAAGCATTGGATGATCCTGCTTGTGTGAGAAGCCTACCATTGAACAGAATATGGACGCCTCCAGCAGAAACCAATAAAAGATTCGGGCAATGAACCATGATAGCTGGCAACTGAGTAAGCTAGTTCTTATTCAGTTTAAGCAAACTGATTCATCCACCACATAACATTACAGCCAAGTAAAAGAAACAAAAAGTATACAGAACACAAACAGGTACGAGTATTTACTTATCGTCAAAACACGGGTATAACCGTATAAGCTCTCGATAGCACGGGAAATCAAGATTGACAAATTTCTGCTGGACATTGTGCAAAAGGCCCTCAATCCATCACTATTTACTTATGCAAAACTAGCCCTCTTCTGACTTGGTCCCTCCCTCCAATGGGGGCCAGTGTCATAGTCACCACCTTGAAACCTCGAGCTTTTGTACCTTGATGGGTACTGATGAGAACCCTCCCTCTTCCGGAACCCACTATTTGTGGCTCCCCAAGCTCCACCAACTCTTCTGGAATCCAAATGTTTTGGCTCATTGTTTTGACTCCCCCACTGCTGCTTCCAACCCCAGTTTTTGTCCGCACAATCTCCCCATCCTCCATCTTTTCCAAGACCATTGCCATGACTTAACGTCTGTGCCCAAGGATTGTCACCATTTCTGCTTTTCCTTGACTCATACATATTGGTCGGCGAAGTGCCCCAACCCCGAGAATTGTTTCCAGAAGAGCCCCATCCTTTCTCCTTCATGGGTCCATCATTTTGACAGCCGTGCTTCCAAGGATTGTAATTTTTTGACTGCTCATCGGAGGCTTGCCCCTGGTTCCAACCCCATGGCTTAACCCCAGTACTTCCCCATCCACTATCCTTCAGTGCTCCATTATCCTGAGTATAGCTCTGCTCCCAAGGAGCATTATTTAAATTCCTTGATTCGATAGTAGAGCCTTCCCACTGATTCCAACCTTTGGCTACGTTCTCCAAAGCTACAGTACCCTTCAGATCACTACCTTTCCAAGGATTGTCACCATTACTAAGATTGGTATTCCATCCGACACCAAGGCCAAAAACTGAGTTCTGTGCACTTTGGTCAGCAGTCTCGTCCTTTGTATATTTTCCTCCTTCATCAGGATTAAAGTACTCGCGATCCAAGTCAGATACTAGTTCAGGATCAATATGTGGATTCCAATCGATTTTAGCAATATACATATAGGGATCAGGCAGAGGAATGTCACATGGAAGACCATTAATTGCCGCCCAAAACCGTTCTTTTGCATTGTTGAATGCTTCTTCAGCAGCAGAATCCCTCCACTTCACCACATCATCATAGCAGTGCATATACTGTTTTGCAACCAAAACCTTCTTCCATGGAATTGACCCCACTACTGAGCAATAGCGCTTTTCCCATGATGGTACACTGTTTTGCCAACCTCCTGAAAGGGGAAAAAAGATTCAACAGCTACAAGTCAGGATTCAAAAAATCCACTGAGAACCATTTTGTCAAACTTGACATAAAAGGGAAAGAAAAACTCTTCCGCGGACAAGGCACAGGTAATGCCTATAACTTAGAAGAGTCTTTAACAGCAGATGAGTTTTAGTTTAACAAAAAAACACAGAGATCAAGAAAGCTATGTTGCAAATATTCTTCTCAACGTGCAAAGTACTTCTTTGGGGACTCGAACATCTTTGAAAATTCAACTTGATTGTTTAGGTGTAACTAGAACTACCTCCTTTATGATGATTCTGCAACATTGTTACTCATATGAGTGAAGCACCCATGTCAACAATCATTTTACCCTACAAAGAAAATCTGAAGGAGGACTACCTTACTATACTTCTGGTTCCATTTTTGTTTCAAAACAGTGAGCAACATCATTTGCCCGATAAATAAAATGAGGAACTCCAAACAGCATTTGATTGTCACTATGCCAGGGTTTGAACTCCAAACAGCCCCATGTATGCTAGCCACACATGCTTTTGATACACTTATCTATCAACAAGGCTGAGCTTTTTTATGCAGCAAGTCTCAACAGAATACTCTTCAAGGAAAAAGCTGAACTTTCTCATTGAGTTTGGAAACACTCACTTAAATACAACAGAAACACAATTCAAACTCAAGATACACTGCTAGCTTGAGACTTGACTTGATGCAGATACTTGAAGTCAACCGTAAAATATGGGTTATACGCAAGTGCATTCAATGTCATTCATACACTGGGCCTACATTGGTTCGGTCCATAGAGAGCTTACTCACGCCGCGTTATTCAATGGTTTGTGCAGTAGGGGCACTCCATGTATAGTAGAGAGTAGTCAAATGAACACCCTAGGTTTTATCTTCCATCTGTAAATAGAGGCAAAGTATTAACTCCACCAAAATTTGAACACTTTAGCCAAAGCTTTTGAACACTCAACGGAACTGACCTCAAACTTTGCACACAAGCCCACCACAGTTGATCCAGTTTTTACTTCTTATCATACCAAGCCCAGTGCCATACAGTGGTTTTAAGATCATAACTCCCACGGTTAATAGTGAATTTCATGTATATGCACAGATTTTGTGGAGAGAGAAAAAATGGGTGTAAATATACAGGACTACTCTTTTCGTGTGACTCTTTTAATAGAGAGTGCGAAACAGAACCCAAAACTACACTGATTAAGGTCCAACAAATGGGTTGGAGAATGTCAAAAATGTAAAAGTGCATTCAGATGCGTGAAAAAGTATATTGGAAGTTTTAGATATTTAGTCATTATTTGCATCTTATTCACCGCCTGGCCTTTTGTTAGCATGACCTTATTTTAATAAGAATTATTCTGACCTCCGCCCAAAGGGTATTGGATAATAGGTAAAAGATGCATTGATATCCGGTAAATGTGTATTGATATTTGTGAAAGTGTATTAATATCCATGAGATATGCATTGATATCCGAACTTATTTAGAATTATTGGCATATTATCCTCTGCCTAGAGGTTAGCAAGACCATTTTAATAATGTTGTTTCACTTTCTCCTTTGGTTCTCAATGTTCCCCTCCCCAACACATACTGACAATCTTAATTCTTCCTCTCTTTTTTTTTTTTGCTCGGCTACAATCTTACCTCTTTCACTCCTGAATAAACCCAAATCATTCCTAAGTGACCAAGCCTTCTATAAATTTTGTGAACACAGAATACTAGACAATGTAAAGCCCTAATATGTTGAACCTAGGTAAACAGCCCCTTCCGCATCACCGATTTCGCTAAAAAAGGCAATCTTTTCATTTGCCAACGTGAAAGCACAAACGAATCAAGAGATAATTCAAAATTTTCCCCGTGGCAGATGAGTTCCAAAATTAAATTTGACAAACATCCCATTTAACATAAATACTATAGTACATCTTTCTACAACAACTCAAGTAGGCATCTAAAACCCTACTATCCCCTCTATTTACATGACAGTTGACAAATCCTAATTCAGGAGGCGCATGTACTTATCTAACTGCATACATCTATGCATAAACAGGTAGGAAAGAAAGACATCAAAAGGGAAAGAAATAGATCAAACAGAATAGAAAGGTTTAGCGTGAGGAGATACCAGAAGATTCAGGTTCGATATCGTAATGAAGCATTGAAGGCTCCACAGGTTCTTTGTAGTACGTTTTGCGGTGTACCCATCTCCGATTCCATTTACCCATTTCGACAAATATATAAACAGAGAGAGAGAGAGAGAGAGAGAGAGAGAGATTGAAGAGAAATCAGAAAAAATATCGTGGCAATTGCAGGACAAAAGCGTACTATCTAGAGAGAGAGAGAGAGAGAGAGAGAGAGAGAGAGAGAGAGAGAGGGGGGTTGGCGTTCAGACCCAGAAGAAGAACAAGAAGCTACGAGTGGAATGGAAAACGCAGAATTTATAGCAGCACCCTCGGCGTTGGGACAAGAAGGGGTTCTGAGAGGACGGAGTCTCTATTTGCAAGTACAAAATTTCTAGATACTCCTTTTCAGAACTTCTACTGGTAGCTTTTTTTTTTTTTTTTTCGGGCAATAATATCACTCTTCTACCGAACACTTCTCGACCATTTCTTTCTCATATATGAATGGAGCTGACTCTACAATCAAATGTGTGGGGCCAATGTGTGGGGCCAATACATATGTGAGAGAGAGTGGTCGGTAGGAGTGTACATAGTATTCTTCTTTTTTTCACGAATTAAAATTTCATTGTTGATATTTTTGTAATTTGTGAAAAAAATAAATTTCCCACACGTATGGATATATTTTAGGGGTTGGAAAAGAAACAACATAACACTGCTCAAAATAATAGCCAATGTATTTCGAAAAGGCAATGTGACATATCATTGCGGTTTTGAAAGTTTTGTAAGAAGTTACAAAACTAAAATTCGTAAAAAAATATTAAGTTCTCATTTTGCGAACCAGATAATCTTTTTGAGACGAAGATAAAATCATATATACACGATGTACTTAGCTTATAAACGTGTGTGGAGATATTTACAATGTACAAATTTGTTACAAAGAATACAAAACCTAATTTTTTTGAATTCAACCTTTCGTCGGATCGCTAACCTAGTCAGACTTGATGCCATCGCAAAACAAAATTTGGAGTCATATCTTTTACTATGACCAAATTCAATAAGACTAATTAAATCAGGGTCCTAAATGCTACTAGTACTAGTTTTCATCCAAATTCATAACCTTATAATGAAAGACAAAAAGTCCCTTTAAAATTTGACAAAATGAAATTCCTAGACGGCCCATACTCGCACTGATCTTCAAATAATTTCTGGAGGCAAATGGGCTGCCTGCCCAAAATATGGTCGTAAAAGTCCATATCAACGAAGCTCAATCCCAACCCAAACTCCAGCGCATTATATAACGGCGAAGCAGCTTATACATGTGGCAGTGGCCCATTTCACTCAGGAGAGTGTAACAACGAAAACAACTAGGGGTGAGTATGGACCGGATTGTTTCGGTTTTATAGTAAAATAAGAACCAAACTACTACTTACGAATTATGAATGTAGAAAACCAAACCAACTCACAAAAGGTATAGAACTAAACCAATCCAAACCATTAGACTACGGTTCGATTTCGGTTTCGAACCACGGTTTACTTGAAACTTAGATATCATCCTAGTAAACTATTTAAAGTATTAAAAATTGCGGAAATAAATTAAGAATTTATTTTCATTTATAGAAAAATAGGAAAATTGATGAATTAATTGAACCGTGAAATCACTATTCACTGAATGGGGTATTACATTGTATCATATGCTTTTGGTGTATCAAAATTATAGGAATGGGTTGTGATTTATAGAAGTTTATACTAAATAATTTTGGCTGTAATTGAATACTGAATAGGACGGTGGATTAAATATATTTTAGTTGACTATAACTCATATACGGTTTGAATTGGTTTAGAACTGAAACTATTAACGTAAATCCACAGACCAAACTATTTAACACGGTTTCTAATTTTTTAAACCAGAACCAAACCACACTACTAAAAAACCAAACCATTCGATTTAGATTGTTTTGGAGTGAATTCGCAGTTTGAAGGATTTTTTCTCACACCTAACTAAAACACAAATCCAATCTACCCTAAACATGTGAAAAGCATTTGTAAATTGCAATGCCCCATTGTAGATACTTAAGTCTTGGCTCAGTTGGCGTAATCCCAAGGTCCCTCATTCGGCTAAATAAGTTAAGTGGCTTATTTTTTTGTCCTTATTCAATTTTTTTTTCGTATTTGTTAGTTTGTCGTTAATTTTTTGGGGATTATTGCATCAGCATGACGAGAGGAATCTAAAAAGTAAAAAATTATTTTCATCTTTATTAAAAAAAATTTTGATTTCGATCATAATTTTTTACTTTTTAGATTCTTCTCATCATGCTGATGCAATAATCCCCAAAATATTAACGACAAACTAACAAATACGAAAAATTTTTGAAAAAGGACAAAAAAATAAGCCACTTAGCTTATTTAGCCAAATGAGGTGAGTTCAAGCCCCGCGAGGGGTGTGGGAGGAGTTCAAGGCTATAGACAACCTCTAGACCCTCAGTGAACTAACTTACTAACCCCTTAACGAGTTTGGCTCCTCTCCAATCCCCTAATAATTGGAGGATCCTCCAATTCAATCCAACGGCTGAAAATCAATTCTTTACAACATTCTCCTTATCCCGCTAACATCCAATAATCTCTTTCTCTCTCTCTCTCTACCTTCACAACCCACGATCACCCAATTCACCTCTTCTCCGGTGGTCCTCTCTATCTTTTCCAATATTCTCTATCCCCTCCCCAAAAACATTCTCCAGAAAATTGTACATACGCATTTCGAACACTGTTTGTACTTAGTTAAAATTGGACCTTTGGCAACGGTTTTTTCAAATTAAGTTTAACCCACTTGAATTTGAATGGCAAACCATACAATCAGATTGCAAATTACGTTATTATTATGAAAAATTTAAGTATCAGATGATAATGGTCATTGCTTCTAACTTTCAATGATGGATTCAAAAATCAATTGTTATGAACCCACTTTTTTTAATTAATTCACCTTCTACCAATTATTTTGCTGAATAGTGGTTTCGTTGGACAGTTTTTGCAAAAAAAAAAAAAAAAATCAAAGAAAAATAGGAAGGTAAGGATTTTGGTATGTTCATGGAGAGAGATTCGGGTTTTGATGAATTGAAACGAGATTGATTTTCAATTGAAGCTTTGGGTTGTGAAGACTGTGAACAGGAGAGAGAGAGAGAGAGAGAGAGAGAGAGAGAGAGAGAG
>BPLS01028270.1:57373-77134 GCA_019656275.1 Rhododendron kiyosumense | reverse complement strand
CTCTCTCTCTCTCTCTCTCTCTCTCTCTCTCTCTCTCTCTCTTCCTTCCTTCGTTTTCTATAAATAAGTTGTTTAGAAAATTAGTCCTTTGTTCTTTGGTGTATGCAAAGTCATGAGAGAAGTATGTTACTCCACTTCTTTTTTCTTTTCAGAAGAACATGTCTTGGAATATGATTTAGAAATTTCAAAACTTTCTAGTTTAATTTAAAACACGGTAGGCATCCGTATTCTCATTTTAATTTTGCATATCAAACCAACCCCTTATATGGAAAGCTTGATGAGTACTGGTCGCTGAATAGCATTCAAAATCGATCAGCTCGCTGAATACTATTTTTTTGGTCTCTAGGTTTTTATGGTACGTAGCTGGAGTTGTGCATGAGAAAGAGACAGACTGATTGTTCAGGAAATAGTCAAGTGGGCAACCCATGAACATTACTGGAGAAATTTAGATAGAATCGTAGCCATACAAAGAAAATTTTTGCCATGAGCAGAAAGTTTCAAAAAGAAGTAAACCCAAAGAGCCCAGGTTTGGCCAAGTTGTTGTGAGGTCATAGTCTTCATTTCCACGGAGCTATTGAGGGTTATGTCTAGTTATTACCTTCAGAGCTTTGGACCCGGACATCCGATTATAAAAAAATCCAAGATTCAAAAAAATGTAATTAGTTGGTTACAGTTTATCCGGTTTTGACTGCACATTTGTTAACTCAAAAAAAAAAAAAAAAACAATAGTAGAGAGAGTGATACTACTCTTTAGACATGAGCGTTCCCAAAGTGTCCTTTTAAGTCTTTTTTTTCACAATTTTTCACGTGTAGCATCAATTGGGTTTTGCCAGTTCTGATCAATAGTTGATAGAATGATCAATACCCGGTGAACAATTAAGTTTTTCAATAGTTGGTAGAGTAGTCAATACCCTGTGCTGGGAATTGAGAGAGGCTTTGTAACGTGGATTTGAGAGGCTTATGAGTGCATGGTTCCATGGCATGGTGTTCCTTGAGTTCCTCAATTCTCAATGTAAAATTTTATGAAAGGAGTCAATTTGAATGACGTTACAAGTGCATCGTTGTCACTCTATTTGTTGACCCTGCGTAGTTGCTACTGTTGTTTTAATTACGAACCAGTTTGCTAATTGGAATGCTATTTCTTTCGCACAATACCTTAGTTATTATTCTTAGAGATTTTTTATTCTGCCTTTCACCACAACCAACGGAAAGAAAAATACAACTTGCGTTAAGAGAATAGGAAAATACACCGGTATGATTATTTGAATTGGCATGGAGTATATCGCATTAATTTCTTTTTTTCTATTCACCTGACCGTAAGCAGGTTCGATGTTTTCAACAAATAAATTTTGGAATTGTAATACGTGATGAGCAAAACATCAATGTTAGCCGTAGCAATGAGGTAATTCCATCAGTTACATATTGTAGACACCCCAATTTGGGCTTTCAGATTAGTTTACTTACGGTTTCTGATTCCCCGATGATGAAACGGATCAAAAACACTCCAGGAATGATAAGTGTTTGAGTTTTGAGTGTTTGCAAAACCTTTTGAACCTAACCTGATACTAAGCCACTTTTAAAGGCCAAAAACCCTACTGTCGCGCGCTGCTCCCAGTCCCTCGCGCGATGGTCAAACTGCCAGGTGGTGGTCAACAGTCAAAGCTTGACCGTTGACCATCGCGCGATGGTCAACTTGCTAGGTGGTGGTCAACAGTCAAAATTTGACCATTGACCCTCGCGCACCAAGGCGCACTATCGTGCGACAAACTGACTCCGTCGCGTGACGGACCAAATCTCCGACCAACCCTTCTTAAGGAGGACAGTTGGCCACCAATGCAACCTTAGTCAGGCCTCGTGGACTGGCTGAACTCCTCTCTTGGCACCAACCAGATTCACCTCCCTCTCCCTATTTATACTCCCATGGTTCATTCATAAAAAGGGTTCCAAAAAATGTTCAAAGGGTTACAACCTAGGGTTCTAAGTTTCCAAGTTTTTCAAAAGGTATAAACCCTAACCATAATCCTCTTCCATCACTCAAACATTTAACACCTCAATCAACTTCAAACCTCAAAGCTCAAGCGCTTTTTCAAACTCAATTTAGGTATAGCTTACCTTCTATTTTCTGTTCTGATCCCTGAGGGGGGCTGGCAGGGCCAAGGTTTCAAAAACCGTAGAGGCAAGAACCAGCGCGCGATAGAGCCACTCACGCGCGTGACTGTCTTAATCCAGCACGCAACGGTCCTCGCGGGGATTGGTGTCTTGCTGTTTTTGTGTATTTATTTACATATAGATCACTGTTATGCATGATAATAACCAGTTTATTGCTTTCCTTTGTTAGAAACTGCTAGTTTGTAGTTAATTTGTGTTTCTGCTGTTGTTGAGTACCCCTGGGACCATTCTAGACAAGTACTAGAACCTAGAAATGTGTAAACCAAACACTGGTTAAAAGGCTCAGATCATCGCGCGCCAGGGCGCATCATCGCGCAACAGACTGGCTCCGTCACACGATAGTCTGCCTTTGACCAGTGAGTGGCCTTGCACTGGTAGCTCGGCCTTAGGCCATTATTTTGTCTTCACACTGTTTATGGGGTGTTTTGTCAATTTGTAGGGCTTTATAGCCTTTAAACTGTATATTATGTTGCTTATAACTGTTTGGTTTGCCTTCTGGGTGAGCACTGGTCCTTTCAAAGTCCAGAAGGGAATAAAGTTCAGTCAGTGGATGAGATGTCAACCCTCGCGCGACAGTATGGGTTCATCGCGCGCAATGGAGTACTTGCATGCACGAAGATCCATGCATGCAAGTTGGCAATTGTTTGTATCGAACTCATACTCGGACACTGTTCGACATCCAACCATGGTTCTGGATTTTATTTCGTTTATTTCCCCATGTTTCATGCCATCCATACTATCATTCACATCTTGCAAACATGTTACAGTTTTAATCCTCGATTAACTGTTCCCTCGCCCTAATTGGCTAAAAATTTGATTAATCAAATAGAATCGCAAACAAACATATTTTTGTAAATGCCTAAGTAAAGACTGATCTCCGGATTGGGCGAAAGGGGTGCCATAAAATCCTTCCCCTCTCGTAACCAGGCTCCCGAACCCATATATGGTTATGATGGACTGGTTCCTTTGCTTTTTCAAATCAAACAACACGGCAAGTGCTTCAAAATACGGTTCCTAGGGTGTCGGACCTTCAGACCTGAGTGACGATTCTGTATTTTTGCGAGCACTTGTCGTCTAGCTTAGCGCTCTCTCGAACCGGCATTTTTAGAAAGGAACGGAATCCTTTCCCGAAAAGGGCACGCTACCCACACATATATTCATTATTTTCTTTGATAAACTTTGCTAATACTCTATACCCTATGTTTATAGAAAAAATTGATAGTTCAGGCAAAACAAATGTCACTCAAAGGGATAGAAAAAGTAACCTATCCCATGAGAAACGAGAATGCATAGGTATGACCCTTGAATTTTTTTTAAACTCCTTTTTTTAATCTTTGAACAAGGGGTTTTTTTTTAAAATTTCTCAACTGAATTTGTACGTACAGGTTCAACCTCTCCGAGACAGAAATATCGTAATTGTAATCCGTGATGAGCGGGACTATATATGTTATTGTGATATGCTGAACATCAATTACTGAGTGCGTATATAGAGACTGCTCATGAATATGTTTTGCTATTGTTTTTCCAATAGTTGGAATCATTGAACAGGGTTGAGATAATGCACATGAGCCCAGTGTTGATTTCCATATGTTGATTGTTCGAACTGTATAAATTAGCTTCGTTGAACCTAATTTAAGAAAAAAAATCATGCATAAATTAGCTTTGTTGGCGGAGTGGCTAATAGTTTCGTAATTCATCTTTATTGTGCTCAAAACGCGTTGCGGGCAAACCCTAATATATATACTATAAATTAGATCGCATAGAAAACTTTACAAGAGAAGTGAACGGTAAAAAAAATCTTTAATTATGGCATGGAGGGAGTATTATTACTTTTGATATGTTTCTAGATTTATTGATCTAAATGTAAAATGGTACTCCGTACGTCTTTCTCATTACAATTTTTTTTACCACTCTTCTTTATTGCTTAATCCTTCAATTATAATTTTTTTTAAAATACCATTTATCCAAATAATTGTGTGATATGAAATAACTTTTCAGCACGTTGTATCTTCAGCTCAAATACTTTTCAATATGCAATAACTTTTAAATTGTGATATGTTCAGTGCATGTTTTGGTATATTTTCAAAAAATGCTTCCGCACAACCCATAATACACATCAGCATGTGCATTATGTAACTTTAGGCTTTGTTTGGAACTTAAGAAAAAGAAAGAAAAATTAAAAAAAAAAAATCCCCTCCATTGTTTGATTCAAAGAGAAAGAGAGAAGAAAATAATAAATTTTAAATTTAATGAATAATAAATTTTTCTCTCATTTTCTGCCCATTTTCTTTTCCTTTCTTTTCTTAGGTTACAAACATAGCCTCAGGTCTAACCAAAAAGTCAAAACCCAAGGGACTTTTGTCTCTTTTCCATTAATTGAGCTTGGCAGAAGCTTGCCAAAGGAACCCCTGAACTTCTTTGGCCTAACTACCTAAATGGTCCTTACAAAATACAAGTTGTGTCAATTTCGTCCCTGCAAATTTTTTTGTTTCAATTTCATCCTTAAGTTTTTAGAATCAATTCAATGTTGTCCTTGCCGTCAAATCCCTAACGGCAAAACCCCCTCCGTCCAACCCTACCCTACCTGGCCCACACATTTTCCCCCCCAAAACCCACCCACTTCCCCATCGGTTTCCCCTTAAATTGGATGGTTAGGGCTTCTCCCCCAGGTCGTCTTCCCCATTTCAATCTGTAAATGCGATCCCCAAAAACCATAATCGAACTTACCAAAAACCCTCTCCATCACCTAGCAAGCGCATCATTGACCTCAGTAATGACTACTTCGTCATCAAACAGCACTGCAAGCAGTCGAAGGAAAAAGGTTTGCAAGTGTGGCGAGACACCAGTCCTGTCGACTTCATGGACGGAGGATAACCCATCTAGGAGGTTCTTTGGCTGCCGCAACTATTACGTAAGCAATGGTTTGAGAGAAAATAACAGTATTTATTTTATACATTATTATCTGTAATCATTCAATTGTTATTGTAGGATGGTCAACCATGTAACTATTTTCGATGGTTTGATGATGAGATTTGTGATCGCGGTAAGATTGTTATTCCCCAACTGAGGAACGAGAATTTGAAGATGAAGGAAGATTTGTTAGGGATGAAGGAGGAAATGTTGAAGATGAAGGAGGAATTGTTGAATTTGGGAGAGCAGAATATGAGTTTGGCGGCTGAGAATAGGAAGTTGGCAAATGATGAGTTAGAGCTGAAAGTCCAACATGTGGAGATGAATAACGACTACTTGAAGTTAATGGATGAGAAGCAAAAGCTACATTCAAACTTGAAAATGATGGGTGGAAGGGAAAAATTGTTGTATGTGACATTGGTATGGGCTTTTGTGGCTACTGCCATTGCTGTGTATTTGCATGTTACTAGGGGATATGGTAATGTATGTCAAGTTGGATTAAAGGGATTACCCAAATAGGGGACGGTGGGTGTAATGAAGGCATCGCAGTTGTTGGATGTTGTAGGTGGATGTTAAAATAGCTTAACTAGTAGGCCTATTTATGTATGGTTATGGAAGCTTTTGTAATGGGAGTTGGTCCCTTATTTTGTAATGGAATCCCCTATTTTGTAATGTGATGCATGGAATTCAGTTACAACTAATGACAAGCCAATTGAGCCAAAGCATGCCACTGTCATTTCATTAAAAACTAACATCCAAAAAGAATCAGTCATGCTTTACAAAAGAACCAATCAAGCATGTCTTACAAAAACAACCATTCAACCATGGCTTACAAAAACAACCAGTCATGCCACTATAATGCCAGGTTGCCTATAGCTGGCCCATAAACAGTGGTTTGTTACAAAAAGAACCATGTCTTACATCCAAAAACATTCAATAGAAACCACCATGTCATTCCATTCATTTGCCTATAACTGGCCCATGCACTGATTCTTGACTAGGGATGTTGAAGTTTGAATAGTCCCACATTTGTAAGAGTGGCCTGTTACTGACCATTGCCTTTACTCGGCCTCTTCCTCTGCCTCTTCCTCCATCTCTGCTTCCATCTTTGCCTCCTGCTTTACCTCCATCTCTGCCTCCAGCTCTTCCTCCACCCCTGCCTTCAGCTTTTCCTCCACTTCTTCCTCCACCTCTGCCACTAGATCCACCACTTGGTTCAGCTGTCACTGCAGTTGCTTTACTACTTGGTCCTCTGCCTCTTCCCCCACCTCTACTACCTCTTCCCCCACTTCTTAGTACAGCAATTTTCTCTTTGCCCTTGCCTGTTATTGGAATGCTATTAGCTCTCACTACACTTGGCCCAGCACTTGGTTCATTAATGGTGATGCCTCCACAACTAAGTATTGGTTGTTCATAGCTAGGGGTTGGTGCCTACAACATTGAATGCATAAGTCAAGAGAAATTCATATTAAATGTATAAATAGTAAATGGGTCAAAGTAGATACTTTTACCTTCCTTTTATTGACCCTAGATGGACCTGCAGTTGCATTATTTTTGTCCAACTCTTTGTTTCCACCAACCAATCCCTTGCAAGTCCTCCTGTTGTGTCCAGTCCTGCCACAGTTGTGCCTCTCCTTACAAGTTTTGTTCCTTTTTTTGGCTCATCTGCCTCCCTTCTTCTTTGTTTTTTTGGTCTTCCAGTGGGCCTCCTACGTGGTGGAGGCTGTATTGGTGGGAGGCCAGTCTTAGCCCACATGTTTGGCCCATTAACAGGGTATATCAATGGTGCACAGCATCTCTTGTAGGTGGATACTCTAAAATAATCATTTACATACTTTGTGACATCCTCCTTATTGAAAGTGATGCATGAGATAGCATGGGAACAAGGTATCCCGGTGAGTGTCCACTTCTTACAAGTACACTCCCTTGTTGATAAGTCAACAGAAAATGATTCATTTGATATTATACTTTTCACTTCATATTTTAACTCACCAGACCATTTAGGTATCCAATTAGCACTATATCTTTGCTCCCTAGTCAATCTTTTCATAATGACAGGGCATAAGTCCCCTTTAACGTTTTCTATATTCTCCCTATTCTTTCTAAACCTGTTCATGAGATACAACCTTATTTCCTCCATCATACTCACAATTGGCTTATCTCTAGCCTCTAATATGGTACTATTGAAACCTTCACATAGGTTGTTTAGCAGTGTGTCTGTCTTGGCATGGCCACTAAAGGCATGTCTGCACCACTTGTGCCTTGGTACCTCATCAACCCATTTAAAGGCTTCAACATCACAACTCTTGAGTTCATCCATAACCCTTTCATGTGCATGAAGGTATGTTGCTGCTGCTGCCTTCCAAAACAGTTCATGTATAAGGGCCCCAGGATGTTTCTTCCTCAAATTGTTATACAGGTGTCTACAACAAAACCTATGTTCTGCACCTGGTTGAAGCTCTTGGATAATTTCACCCAAACCCTACAATATTAAAGTGAACATAGTAAATGATAATGTGATTGAATAGGGAGTAAATGAAAATGTGGTACAATACAATCATCTAAAATGTAACCTAACCGTTTGCTGATCAGAAGTGAAAGTGAGGTGTCTTTGTGTGCCCAAATCTAACAACAACAATCTTAAAAACCATTCCCATGCATCCTTGTTTTCAGCCTCTACAGCAGCCACTGCAATTGGAAAATATTCTTCATTTGGATCCCTTCCCACAGCTGCAAGCAAAATACCACCATATGGCCCCTTCAAGTGACATCCATCTATACCTATGACTGGCCTACAAGCTTCCACAAACCCCTTCTTGCATGCTTCAAAACAAATGTACAGCCTCTTGAAAATTGGCTTTATTGAATGCCATGCAATCTCTACTGATGCATCACCCTCATTGTAGCCATTCACACTCATTTTGATAGTGCTCCCTATGTTTGATCTCCTCAGTTCATGACAATAATCCCAGAGTGATGCATATTGCTCTGCATATGAACCCTCAACCTTGTCTAGAGCTCTCCTTTTTGCCCTATATGCCTTGCTCCTTGAAATGTGAACCACATATTTCTTTTGTACCCGCTCTTGAATTCTACTGAGCTTAATGTTTGGTTGGTCTTTCACTTTGTTAATCAACTTGTTAGATAAGAATTTGGAATTCAATCTCACATTCTTGCATGACCTTGTACAGTTATGCTCCATGACACATGTCTTGATCTGAAAAGTTATTTGCCTTGGTATCTTAGACACTAGTAAAGTAAAAGGGCATTCTGTGTCCTTGTCACATACAGCCTTAACTCTCTCCTTGTCATTTTTGGCAAACTTAATCCCATAACCCCCTGCAACAGCATACTCTGTAACTGCCTCTTTAAATTGTGCAAGGGAAGTAAAGACCATACCTTCCTCAAATGTAATGTTCTCTGCCCTTTTAACAGGCCTATACATTGTGTGTGAAGGCACTCTCTCACCCTCACCGTCATTCTCATCCTCTGACTCAGATGATCCAACCCCACTCAGTAGTTCTTCACTTTCATAGTCACATTTAATACCATTTTCATCAGGTGCTTGAGTATTTTCCTGCTCTTCATCACTACCCCATAAGTAATCTGAATTATCAGAATCATCCCTATCCTCAGGTTCTCCATCCACTCCAAAGTCTATGTATCTATCAAACAAGTCATCATCATCCAAGTCATCATCCTCTTCTATAGGAACATCTACATCAACAACACTGTCATCACTATCACTAATACTGTAATAAACCCCATCGCCATTGTCATTTTGGCACTCGTCTAGTACAAGTACCTCATGTATGTCCAAACCATCTTCAGAAAGTAGTGGTAGTACTTCATCTTACACAACAAGTGGTTCTTCTACAGTATGTTCAACATACACCTCTATATTACCAGTGTTCTTAGCATATGAGGCCATATCCATTGCATCACTATCTCTAAACATTACCCTTAGTCCTCCACCACCCATCTCCATCCCAGGAACCCTATACCAAATGTTTTTCCATTGGGTATACCCAAGATTCACAACAATCTCTTCCATTTCCAGCTTGGACCACTTATCTGAGTCAAGGTCATTAACGTGGTTAACTACCCCACGCACGTACCTAGTTGGATTTTCAACAAACAGGCCCCCATGGTGTATTTCAGCTGTAAAAAAATGCCCCATCTGACAGAACATGCAACAATAATGGCAAAAATTATGTTATGTAATTTATAAAGAAGAAGGGGACCGCATCACTGGTAATGGGGTCTCTGTGTCCCCAATGCATAAAAAAGAGATTCTTTAACCCCCACTACAGAATATGTGCAATATATATATATATATATATATACACACACACACACACACACCGACATGTACACATTCACACGCACCTGCTAATGTGTGTGATGAAGAGAAAAGAACAACACGCACCTGCTTGTCGTCAAGGCTTCACAACAAATCGACTTTCTCAATCAATAGATGGAGCCTTTGTTTCTCCCAATCTCTGCAAACTTTTTTGGTACAAGACTTCATGACAAAGCCTTAGTCATCCAATTTGGAGGGAAACCGATGGGGAAGTGGGTGGGTTTTGGGGGGAAAAATGTGTGGGCCAGGTAGGGTAGGGTTGGACGGAGGGGGTTCTGCCGTTAGGGATTTGACGGCAAGGACAACATTGAATTGATTCTAAAAACGTAAGGATGAAATTGTAACAAAAAAATTTGCAGGGATGAAATTGACACAACTTGTATTTTGTAAGGACCATTTAGGTAGTTAGGCCAACTTCTTTTCAATACGTAAATTAATCAGCGCGTTTGGACTTGTTTCCTCCTCTTTTCTTTGAACTTGTTGCCAACCTTTCCTGTTGCTATCTTTTTGAGGAGTTATTATTCAATACTTCCAGAGTGGTATGAACAGTATACTCCCTTCTCTCATATTATATGTAGTTTCAATATTTGTTTCCCGTGTGGATCCCACATATTATTTTGAATAATTTTCGCTTTTTAAAATTGCTGCCAGTTAGTAGGAATTTGGTGACAAGCAAATCCCCCATATGTAACTAATATTGAAAATTCATATGACAGTATATTGCTATGTATATATAGAACATATGAAATATGGCTTGCGCAGTATGTATAACTGATTTTGGGGCGTCTACGGATATTTGGGGGCTGGGATTGGAAATCATACCAGCTCAATACCTGAGCAAGTTTTCTTTAAATCTCACCAAAATAGCAACAATTGGGATATTTTTTGGATAAACTCCACTGGATATATGGGCAGAGCAGAATCAGTATCCAACGGATACGAAGAAATTGCCATCACTTCCTAGGCAGCCCCCTCCAGATTTGGGGTTGGGGCTGCCCTTCAAAAGAGAAGCACCGCGTTGCCCGGCAAGCAAAGGTCTGCTCTAGTCTTACTTTGATGATTAGAAATTTTCATTTCGTAGAGCTCGTCGAGTAGAATAAGTGTATCCAAAATCAACTTGATCAGACAGCATTAAGCGCCTCATCGAAACACCTATAACTTGACAAGAATGGATCCGAAACACTAAATCAAACCTATTGAAATCCATTATTGCCAAGTTATATGTGTTTTGATGAGGCACTTAATGATATATGATCGAGCTGATTTTTGACACACTTCTCTTACTCGATGAGCTCTACAAAGTGAACATTTCTGATCATTGAAGTAAGATCCGAGCGGACCATGATCGCCGAGGACAGCACCGTCATCGACAACTCGTTACCCAAATACTCTCCCTCCCCCCCAAGCATCCCTCTCTCTCCCTCTTTTGATTTTTTTTATAAAATTTTAAATGTTAATAACTTTTTTTTCACATATTTTTTTAAAAAAAATTAAATATTTTTGAAATCTACTCAACGAAACCTATCAAACGAGCCTAATATTGATGGAGAAATAATGTAAAACAGAAAAATTATATTTTTTTCGTAGTTTAAATTATCTAACGAGATTAAAAAATGTGTTTCAAATTTAAATCGGTTTGAACCGGTGGAAAGGGAAATTTTTTTTTGATCATTTTAGTTATGACCATTTAGAAAGTAATCTTTTTGTTTATAACTTTTGATAGGAAAGTCCAATAACGTTCGTTCTTGTTGGAGAAATTTTATTTTTTCTTATATTTTCAGAATATGTAATAATTTCGGAACTTTCCGACATTGGTTTTTTTTCCTTTTCCTAGTAGGGTTAGGGTTTGCATCGTATTTAAGGAGTTATAAGCCTTAGGGCTGGACAGTTTTTGATTATTTTTGATTGACAAAGTGTCTAGAGAGAGTTTCATAAAAGAACATTATAGATTAGTACAATTTTTTATTTTCGGATAATTGATCAGTTGGGAACGATATTGCGAATGATATTCCTTGTAGAAAGAGTGCACAGCTCCTATGTTGGGCGTGATTATTCAAATATAGAAGTTTAAAAAAAATGACGAATAAAAAAATAAAAACAAAGAGATAATAAATTGGGCCCAAAAAAATAATTTAATATAAACACATTATTTCATATTCAATATTAGACTTGTTTGATAGGTTTCGTTGAATAGATTTCAAATATATAAAATTTATTTAAAAAATACGTGATTTCAACCTCTTCGAACAGTTTATATATTAAAAAATATAGTTAAAAAATTATTTCAGATTTTAATCCGTTTGAACCAGTGGAAAGATTTTATTTTTCTGATCATTTTATCCTAAATAGTCATAATTAAATTTTGACTTTAGAGCTCTCGTCGATTAACCCTAAGAGATATTTGATTCTACGACTTTCTTAGGGTTCATCGACGAAAGCTCTATAGTCAAAATTTAATTATGACCATTTAAGATAAAATGATTAGAAAACTAAAATTTTTCCAATGGTTTAAACGGATTGAAATTTGAAACTCTTAATTTTTCAACCTTTTTGGACAGTTTAAACTACTAAAAAAATATAATTTTTCCGTTTTACATTATTTCACCATCAATATTAGGCTTGTTTGATAGGTTTCGTTGAGTAGATTTCAAAAATCTAAAATTTATTAAAAAAAATAGGTGAAAAAAAGTTATTAGTATTTATAATTTTATAGAAAAATAAAATAAGAGATAAAGAAATAGGGGAGAGAGAGAGCAAGTGGATGAGAATAAAACAGAAAATTTAATGTGATGGTGTCAGACCCGGAGGGGAGGCGCGGCTGGCGATTGACAGCTCTCCTCTCATATTCTGCTTTCCAAATTCCACGGTCATCGAAGACTCAACACTCAACACTCAGTACTCTCTCTCTCTCTCTCTCTCATATTCTGCTTTCCAAATTCCTCTCTCTATACCTTTCCGAATGGAACAATACCTCCCAGTCATCCTCATCGTCGTCGGATTCTTGATCGTGGTGGGGAGCATGTTCTTAGCCGCTGTCGCATGCGCCGCCCACAGGAAATATCGCGGCGGAATCCCGATCACTCGGCCCCCGGCTGCAACGGGGTTGTCCTCCACGTTTGACCCAAAGCAGGTCTCCATGGCGGAGCTCGAGGAGGCGACCCACAACTTCTCTCCCGACCTTATCATTGGCCGCGGCAGTTTTGGTATGGTCTACAAGGCCCACCTCTCCCACGCCGGTCTCAGTACCGTTGCCGTCAAAAAGCTCAGCCCGGATGCCTTCCATGGCTACTGCGAGTTCCGGGCCGAGATGGCAGCCCTAAGCAAGCTACGCCACCGAAACATTGTCACCATACTCGGTTTCTGCAACACAGGGTCCGACCGGGTCCTTGTTTACAAGTACGCCCCCAACGGCAGCCTCGACCAGTGGCTGCTGCTCGACACCCCATCCGAGACGCCAAAGACGCCCAGGTCGAGGTTGACTTCGTCTTGGGAGACCAGAACTAAGATTGTCGAGAAGCCTAGGTCGAGGCTGCCTCTGTCTTGGGAGACCAGAATCAAGATTGTCAGAGGCATAGCCAGTGGTTTAGCTTACATGCACAATTTGAACACACCCATTATTCACAGGAACATCAAGCCCAGCAAGATCTTGTTGGGTTATGATTTTGAGCCACACATTGCTGATTTCGGTTTTGCCAGAATAATCAAAGGATCGCTTTCCCACGTGTCCACCCAGGTCGCCGGGACGAGGGGGTACATGCCGCCCGAGTACATGCAGGGAGCCACCATGGTGACCGCCATGGGGGACGTCTTCAGTTTCGGGATACTCATGCTGCAGATCTCAACGGGGATTCAGCCGGATACGCTATTTAAGGAGGAGAGCAATGGGAAGGGAGTGAGGTTTCTTGAATGGGCTAAAGAAAAGGTGGCTCAAAATCTGCACATGGAAATTCTTGATGCTAATATCTCCAGGGCAGGGCTGGAGGAATCCGGGGTTGTCGAGTTTTTCCGGATTGCTCTCTTGTGTGCTTGTTAGGAATGCCTTTTATTCCTTAGTCCCACATTGGTTAATTATGTTGTTCCCGTTTTTGTAGCCTATTATAAATAGGGCTTTTGGGGAACTTCTAAAGTATCTTTTTGGGCTTGCATATTTGTGGCCTTTCTAGAGTTACGGATTATAGCCGGCTCTTTGTATCTCTTCTTCACGTTGGTTAGTGAATCCTCTCTCTCCTCGCCCGTGGACGTACCCATCTTGGGGAACCACGTATATCTTGTGTCTTTGTGATTTCTTGTTTAGTTTTCAATTTCTCGTTCTTAGCTTGCATTCATAGCGTTCGTTACAACAAACTGGTATCAGAGCCTGAGGTTGAAAAATCTAGGGTTTCGTTTCCAATTGTGGCTATGGCGGCTAAATTCGAGATTGCGAAGTTTGATGGGCAGAGCAGCAGTTTCAGTCTTTGGAGAGTAAAGATGAAGGCTCTGTTAACCCAACAAGGATTGCACAAAGCTTTGTCAGGCAAGACTAGTTCTGGAATCAAAGAGGAAGATTGGGATGATACGGATGCCAAAGCTTTGAGTTCTATTCAGTTGAGTCTGGCAGATGACGTTCTTCGCGAGGTGGAAGAAGAAACTTCAGCAGCAGTAATTTGGCTGAAGTTAGAAGGCATATATATGACGAAGTCGCTCACCAACAGGTTATATCTTAAACAACGTCTTTATACGTTTCGTATGCGAGAAGGTATACCTGTTAAAGATCATTTAGACGAGTTCAATCGTATTATTATGAATCTGAAAAATATTGATAGTAAGATTGAGGATGAGGACCAAGCTCTAATTTTGCTATGTTCTTTACCACTTTCGTACGAGCACTTTGTTACAACCCTATTGTATGGCAAAGACACGATATCCATGGAGGATGTTAAAGCCAGCCTATATTCGAAAGAATTGAGGAAAAAAGTGTCAGGTGAGGGTGATGCACATGCGGAGGGTTTGTTTGCTAGGGGAAGAACAACAGAAAGGGTGGAGTCGAGTAATAGGGGAAGATCCAAGTCATCAGGTAAGAAGAAGGGAAAGTGCAATTATTGCAAGAAACCCGGGCACTGGAAAAGTGACTGTTTAAAGCTCAAAGAGAAGGAAAAAGAAGACCAGAAAGGGGGTAAAGTAATTGCTGGAATTGCTGAAAGTTCAGATGAGTCAGATAATGTGTTATCAGTTACAGAGGGCGATTCTCGCTCTAATACCGAGTGGGTTCTAGATTCTGGATGTTCATACCACATGTGTCCGCATAGAGAGTGGTTTTCTACTTATGAGGCGGTCAATGGTGGTACAGTTTTGATGGGCAACAACATGGCCTGTAAGACTGTTGGTTCAGGAACGATTCAGCTTAGGATGCATGACGGTATTGTTAGGACTTTATCTGAGGTTCGACATGTTCCGGATTTGAAGAAAAATCTTATATCCCTGGGTGCTCTTGATTCTCATGGTTGTAAATTCCTCGGTGAAGGTGGAGTTTTGAAAGTCTCTAAGGGTGCATTAGTATTGATGAAGGGTCAGAAGCGTGGTAACCTCTATACACTCCAGGGCAGTACAGTTTTAGGTGCTGCAGCAACGGTTGCTTCATCAAAGGTTTCAGATTCAGACTTGACTCGTTTGTGGCATATGCGCCTTGGGCATATGAGCGAGAGGGGGATGACAGTTTTGAGCAAACAGGGTTTGCTATGTGGCCAGAAAACTGAGAAGCTGGATTTCTGTGAGCATTGTGTTTACGGCAAGCAGTGCAGAGTAAAATTCAGTACAGCTGTTCATCACACCAAAGGCACGGTGGATTATTTTCACTCGGATCTTTGGGGTCCCGCAGAGGTAACTTCTAAAGGTGGTTTTCGATATTTTATGAGTATTATCGATGATTTCTCTCGTAAGGTTTGGGTGTATATGTTGAAACATAAGAGTGACGCCTTTAATACATTCAAACAGTTTAAAACTTTGATTGAGAATCAAACTGGTAAGAAAATAAAACGTTTGAGAACTGATAATGGTATGGAGTTTTGTCTTGGCGAGTTTGATAGGTTCTGCAGTGATGAGGGCATTGTGAGGCATCACACAGTGAGAAAAACCCCTCAGCAGAATGGTGTGGCTGAACGAATGAACAGGACTCTTTTGGAGAAGGCACGTTGTATGTTGTCCAATTCCGGATTGGGCAAAGAATTTTGGGCTGAAGCCGTTTCCACGACATGCTATTTGGTGAACAGGTCTCCGTCGACTGCTATTGAGTGTAAGACTCCTTTTGAGGTATGGTCAGGTCATCAAGCTGATTACTCTATGCTGCGTGTGTTTGGGTGTCCAGCTTATGCTCATGTGAATGAGGGTAAGTTAGAGCCACGGGCCAAGAAGTGTATTTTCTTGGGTTATCAGGCAGGTGTGAAAGGGTACAGATTGTGGTGTCCTGAAGATTCAAAGTTTTTGATCAGTAGAGATGTTACTTTTGATGAAAACTCTATGATTAAGGGGTCTAAGCAGGTTGACAATACAGTTCAGGAACAGAGTGTTCCAAAGCAGGTGGAGTTTTTGAGTGAATCTTCCGACTCAGGGAAGAAGCACATTGAGAAGCCAATTGAAGAGGAGTTCAAGAGTTCAGACACAGAGGTTGATGCGTTAGTTGAGCAACCACGCACTATTGCTAAAGATCGGCCAAGGAGGGAGATTCGGCCTCCTGAAAGGTATTTGGCTTATTCTGAGATGGTGGCCTATGCTTTATCAGTTGCTGAGACAGTTGAGTATGAGGAGCCTTCAAGCTATACGGAAGCTGTTTCGAGCATTGAGTCTGCACAGTGGTTTGTTGCTATGAGTGAGGAGATTGAGTCTCTTCAGAAGAATCAGACATTGGAGTTAGTAGAACCGCTGAAAGGGAAGAGGATTGTTGGGTGCAAGTGGGTCTTCAAGCGCAAACCAGGTATTCCAGGGGTAGAAGATGCTCGGTTCAAAGCTCGGCTAGTGGCGAAAGGATACAGCCAGAAGGAGGGTGTTGATTACAATGAGGTATTTTCACCAGTTGTAAAACATAGTTCCATTCGCACTTTACTTGCTATTGTTGCATGTCATGATCTTGAGTTGGAGCAACTTGATGTCAAAACTGCATTTTTGCATGGCGAGCTTGAAGAACAGATTTATATGCGTCAACCTGAGGGATTTGTTGTTTCTGGTAAGGAGGATCACGTTTGTTTACTTCGTAAGTCTTTGTATGGCCTCAAACAATCCCCTAGGCAGTGGTATAAGCGGTTTGATACTTTTATGATAAGCCAGTCATATTCTAGGAGTGAGTATGACAGTTGTGTGTATTTTCGAAAACTTCCAGATGGTTCATTTGTTTATCTACTGTTGTATGTTGATGATATGCTTATTGCTGCCAAGAGTGTATCAGAAATCAACAGGTTGAAACAACAGTTAGGTGGTGAATTTGAGATGAAAGATTTGGGTGTGGCAAAACGTATTTTGGGTATGGAGATTTGCAGAGATCGAGTAGCTGGCAAATTATTTTTGAATCAGAAGTCTTATGTTCTAAAAGTGCTTGAGCGCTTTGCCATGCAGAACTCGAAGCCAGTCAGTACCCCTTTGGCAGCACACTTTCGACTTTCAGCTGAGTTGTCACCACAGTCGAAGGATGAGGAGAAGTATATGTCTCAGGTTCCATATTCATGCGCAGTTGGGAGCCTTATGTATGCTATGGTATGTACTCGTCCTGATATTTCACATGCAGTTAGTGTCGTTAGTCGTTATATGGGGCGTTCAGGAAAGGCACATTGGGAGGCTGTGAAATGGATACTACGGTATTTGTGCGGAACTGCAGGTGTTGGTTTATTATTTGGGGTTGCCAATTCTGGTGATCATGCTGTTGGCTATGTTGATTCGGATTTTGCCGGTGACCACGATAAGAGGAGGTCTTTGACAGGTTATGTTTTTACTCTGTCCGGAAGTGCCATTAGTTGGAAAGCTACTTTACAGGCTACAGTCGCGCTGTCTACAACAGAAGCGGAGTATATGGCCATTGCTGAAGCTGTGAAGGAGGCATTGTGGATGAGAGGTTTGCTTTGTGAGCTTGGTCTTGCACAGGGCGTGAGTTCAGTATTTTGTGATTCGGAGAGTGCTATACATTTGACTAAAAATCTTATGTATCATGAGAGGACCAAACATATCGATGTCAGGTATCACTTCGTTCGGGATATCATCTCACAGAAGCAAGTTGAGGTGAAGAAAGTGGGTACGGCCGATAACCCAGCAGATATGTTGACTAAACCAGTTCCGGTTGCCAAGTTCAAGCATTGCTTGGGCTTGCTTGGTATTTGCAGTTGATCGCCCCTCGGGGGCATTTGGCGAGTGAGAGGTTAGAAGGGGAGAGCTATATTTGGTGATTTGGTTCAGTGGAATTCAAGTCAAGGTGGAGAATTGTTAGGAATGCCTTTTATTCCTTAGTCCCACATTGGTTAATTATGTTGTTCCCGTTTTTGTAGCCTATTATAAATAGGGCTTTTGGGGAACTTCTAAAGTATCTTTTTGGGCTTTCATATTTGTGGCCTTTCTAGAGTTACGGATTATAGCCGGCTCTTTGTATCTCTTCTTCACGTTGGTTAGTGAATCCTCTCTCTCCTCGCCCGTGGACGTACCCATCTTGGGGAACCACGTATATCTTGTGTCTTTGTGATTTCTTGTTTAGTTTTCAATTTCTCGTTCTTAGCTTGCATTCATAGCGTTCGTTACAACAGTGCTCGTGACTCCTCCATGGATAGGCCGCCCATGAGGAAGGTGGTGGAGTTGTTGAAGAGGATTTCGACTTGAAATCGTGCTTTTGGCTACGGGACTAATTGGTAGGATACGTGAAAAAAGAAACATGGAAGAGTCCATGAAAGAGATTGGACGCGCAGCTAGGATTTACACTCGCTGTCCATTCTCTTTTATGAACACTTTAATGTTTCCCGTATCATATATCCTAACATTTCAGGTTGGGTGCTTCTCGCCAGTGTGTCATCGATCTCGTCGATTAATAAGGCTTATTTAGATAGGTTGATCTCTAGATATATAGTTTTATTTGTTAGATCATTTGAGATAATAATTGTGTGAAGAATATATGCTTAGTCGTTATTATCTTGCTAGATGTTGGGCATTGGCGATGCGTGTGCAAATTGATTTTTATGAAATGCTTAGTCGTTATAAAAATATGTTTTGCCTCTCTCAATTCTCAAATCCATCGGTTGTCATTTTTCTTCTTTTTTTTTTCCCTCCTTAGTTCGATCTTCAGTTTAGCGTCCATGATATGTGCAATGTGTGTGCAAATTAGTTTGATGCATCTATTGATGTGTATCATGTGTTTTACGCAGGATGCAAAATACAAACCTTTATTGAAAAATAGGAAAACCAAAAAATATAGGAAGCAGACCACCAAAAAAAAAAGAATCCACAAACCTTATCTTCATCTTTCGTAGAACAACTTTATCGTTCTTCTGAAATGGAGACGAAATCAACCATACAATTGAAACAGTAATTGAATCGTGGGTTCAGTGGAGTGTGAGGCTATTGAGTCAGTTGATTTTACAAACAAAGCAGATTCAAAATTCTCTTTCATTCCAAAGGCATAACCTGTATCCAGATGCTTCATATTTGCTCGGAAATTGTATATCTTTAACAATGAAGAAAGGTGCTTCAATATTACTCCAAGATTGTCTATCTTTAACAATGAAGAAAATAGTGTATGGTTGTATAAATCTCGATCAAATTTATATATGCCAAATCTTCTGATTATACAAATCACCTCCAAAATGCAATATACAAATCAACAGTAGAACTTTCCATGAGTAACAAGATGTGCCGTATATATAAGTATATGTATGCAAACAAATCCTTATGACTACGCGTATATAAATTTACATTTATCTTCACCAGTTCACTAAATCGACGACATATACTTCAACTAAAGGCACACGGAAACGAAGCATTGAGCAACAGAGAAAACAGACGAAATGCACATGAGTTCGCTAGGTTACAGGGAAATATACTTCCAGCAGTAAAATTTATAACGTTGTAATCTGGCGATTAAGACATCCTCTAAAGTCGTATCTGCCAAACCCCACGCTTGAACCGCTAACCTTCTGTTTGTCTTCACAACTGCTTGTTTTGGCAGCTCAAACTTTTGGGTTCCAGATAAACGGTACATCTTGTTAGCATTCTGCGACAGATTATTCACCAAGCTCTCAACTTCTTCATGATTCGAGGATGTCGTCATTGTAAACACATAAAGAACCTCCGTATCTAGCCTTCAGCTATCATCGAGAAGT
>BPLS01028270.1:40675-52373 GCA_019656275.1 Rhododendron kiyosumense | reverse complement strand
CAGACTGATTGTTCAGGAAATAGTCAAGTGGGCAACCCATGAACATTCCTGGAGAAATTTAGATAGAATCGTAGCCATACAATTGCCATGAGCAGAAAGTTGCAAAAAAAAGTAAACCCAAAGGGGTTTGGCCAAGTTGTTGTGAGGTCACGGTCTTCATTTCCACAGAGCCATTGGGGGGTTAGGCCCCCCAGTTATTACCTTCAGGGCTGCGGATCCGGTTATCTGGTTATAAAAAAAATCCAAGATTCAAAAAAAAGTAATGAGTTGGTTCAATTTATCTGGTTTTGACTGCACATTTGTTAACTCAAAAAAGAAGTAAAAAAACAATAGTAGAGAGAGTGATACTACTCTGGCTCCATTTGTTAATCTCTTTCGGTCTTGAGATTGGACTGATAATCCCAAGGGATTACTAATCCTTTGTTTGTTTTCACAATGAAGGTGTGGACTATTAGTCCCATGGGCATGTGAATCACCTTGGAGGATTTGGTATTAACAATCCAATCCCCTCCTTGCCAATGCACAAATACAAAAATAGCATTCATCAATCCTATCTCTTTATCAATCCTATCCCATGTGAAGGGTTAAAACGGAAATGTATATTATCAATCCAATCATATCCCATATGAAACAAACATGATATTAGTAATCTCATCTCAAACAAACATACTCATCACCAATCTCATCTCCTTATCAATTCCTTCTCATTATCAATCTCAATCATAATCTCATCTCCTTACGAATCCCACCTCTCTAATACTTTTATCAAACAAGGTCAAACACGCATGTTAGGATACAAAACTTATGAACAGGAAAAAAATAATAATAATAAAAAAACAATAGTAAAGAAATATATTTTTTGGATACAAAATTCTATATAAAATGAAAAATTTTATTGTGATTGAAAATGAATTGTGCTTAATTTATTTTGTTTTGTTGAGTTATATTATCTACATACTCATGAATCTTAAGTGAAGTTTTTTTTTTTTTTGACTACTCATGAACAATTCAATGCCAACAACATGAAAAAGTATGAAAGAAAAATCAAATTATATGTAGAAAAAAATACAAAATTTTAGTGCATTTTCCGAGTTCAGGGATTTCTCTTGCAACCCCCTCAACATCATGTGGAGGGGCACATCATGTGGAGCTGCCCCTGAATATAACTCACGAAAGTGCTATAATTGGAGTGGTCACACAAGATTGATTTGCGAGGGGACTTTCACGTTGCTGTAAGGAACATCGATAACTTTACCCTTTAAAATCAGTGAAACAAATATAAAAACCTGTGATATGTGATATGCTCTGCTACCGATATGAAATCTTCAGTTGTCACAATAAGGCATACACCATATTCTATCCCTGATGTCCGATTGGGGTCCTTTCATCATCCCGCCCCAATCTCCACGGGGATATAAGATAAAGAGTCAAACGCGCCTCTCAGTGGGGATCGAAGTTTACCTATATCCAAATTTAAAAATATAAGTAAGGAATGACGCTAAAGTGCAAGCACAATTGGTATTCTTATTAGTTGTCTATAGCAGTAGGTATTAATTGATTAAATTCGTTATATCTACATATGTAACTAATACTCAAAATCCATATGACGTACATTCCTCTGTGTGTGTATATATTATATACACATACATATATTACATAGTTTATGCAGTATGTGTAGAAACTTTATATCCATCTCAAAACCAATTGGCAATAAGTGAAGAGGTCCCAAATATTATTAAGTGATTATCCATTCCACTCCCAAGCAATATGGGATTCATTTCCTTAACATCTCCCCTTACGTACAGCCGCGTTTGAGATCTGTCACGTGTGGCCACTTTTTGGGTCCTATCATCGTGCAGCCTTTTCGTTGGTCTGTCATCACGGAGTGTGGATTGTAAATTTATAAAATGTGGGGTGGAACGGGCCCCGCTCTGATACCATGTAGAAACTTTATATCCATCTCAAAACCAATTGGCAATGAGTGAAGAGATCCCAAATGTTAATAAGTGATCACCCATTCCACTCCCAAGCAATGTGGGATTCATTTTCTTAACATCCCCCCTCACGTGCAGCCGCGTTTGAGGTCTGTCACGTGTGGCCACTTTTGGGTCCGATCATCGTGCAGTCTTTTTTTGCTAGTCTGTCATTGTGTGGTGTGGATTGTAAATTTTATAAAATGTGGGGTGGAACGGGTCCCGCTCTGATACCATGTAGAAACTTTATATCCATCTCAAAACCAATTGGCAATGAGTGAAGAGATCCCAAATGTTAATAAGTGATCACCCATTCCATTCTTAAGCAATGTGGGATTCATTTTCTTAACATTTTCTCAACATATGTAGAAATTTTATATCCATCTCAAAACCAATTGGCAATGAGTGGAGAGATCCTAGATGTTATTAAGTGATCACCCTTTCCACTCTTAAGCAATGTGAGACTTTATTTTCTTAACATCCCCCCTCACGTGCAGCCGCGTTTGAGGTCTGTCACGTGTGGCCACTTTTGGGTCCTATCATCGTGCAACCTTTTTGCTAGTCTGTTATCGTGGGGTGTAGATTGTGAATTTTTTATAAAATATGGGGTGGAATGGGCCCCGCTTTGATACCATGTAGAAACTTTATATCCGTCTCAAAACCAATTGGCAATGAGTGGAGAGGTCCCAGATGTTATTAAGTGATCACCCATTCCACTCCTAAGTAATGTGGGACTTTATTTTCTTAACAGTTTGTATAACCGATTTTGGAGCGATTACGGATATTTGGGGTCATGGGTTGGAAATCATACCGGCTCCATACACACGAGCAGGAAGAAAAGTTTGGAAATCAATTGGGAATAATATTTTGACTAAACTTCGCCTCCATATGGGTGGAGCAGGGTGGGACAAATTGCCATCACTTTCTAGGCGGCACCCTCCCGGATTTGGGGTTGGTGCTGCCTCTCAAAAGGGCAACACCGTGCTGCCCGGCGAGCGCAATCTGCTCCGGTCTTGCTCTGATAATCGAAAATGTTCATTTTGTAGAACTCATCGAGTAGAATAAATGTACTCAAAATCAGCTCGATTGTATATCATTAAGTGTCTTATCAGAACACATATAACTTGGCAATAATGGATTCCAGTGGATTTGATCTAGTGTTTGGGATTCATTCTTGTCAAGATAAAAATGAGGTGCTTAATGATATCCGATTGAGCCCGATTTTTGATATGCTTGTTTTCCTTGATGAATTCTACGAAATGAACATTTTCAGCCATCAGACAGGGCTAGGCGCGTGATATCACAGATATGAGCGCCTAAGTAGGGCGAATTAGCACATTAGATGCGCGATTTATTCCATTTTTCACTTGATGCCGTGCTTTGTTTTGGTTTTGTATTTTTATTATTTTCCCAGGTAATAAGGCAGTTTTAGCGCCAATGTTGGAATGAGTGGTTTCGAAGCCGGTTCATACGTTGACAGGATGCCAAAGCTGAGTAGTGAACGTCGAGTGGGCAAATCACAAGCATGCAAGGCTCGGGGGATGCTGTTAGCATGTGCGGTATCCATACTATAATTTCCTGTATCAATCCGATGGGATGTAGAAGTGGTCCACGGCTGAACAGTTTCATGTGTGTCCATGCACATATTTTCAGTATGAATACCGAGGAGCCTAGCGAGGAAAAAAAGCTAAACAGGAACATGGGTATCCGTACTCCCATTTAAAGCATCAATGCCGAAGGCTCCACAGGGAATTTTGGTCTTCGTTGTTTTTATTATTATTTATTCCATTATAATTGGGGTTTGTTAAAAATACCCCATAAAACTTTGTTTTTAGGGTTCGAACATTTAGGTAGCAGCTTTCTTTTCACGTTCTTTCTTTCCAGAGCTCTTTTCCTTTGAAGTTTTCAAGTTTTGTTCAAGAACACGCCTTTCGGTAACTCGTTTCAATTTTTGTTCTTAATTAAAGTTGTTCGTTGATATTCAATTAGTTGTTATCTTTCATTTATTTTCTTTCTCCAGTAAAAAGAAAGTATGATTAATTCTAGGGTTTTATTTCGTTTATTTTTAATAATGAGTGAATAGTTTTTCTGAGGTTTGGTCACTGGGTAAAGGCGCGCCGCGAACCAATTAAGATTCCTCGCAATTTTTTCATACATTAACTTAATTAAATAATTTTAGTTGGTGAAAACTACGTTCGTTGGACGAATCTGAGGAATTGTCGGGGCTCATGTGAGCGGGAACGGGGGACCAAAACCTGTTCGCCGATGTGTACGGGACCGACAACTTTAGGATTCGCATCCTTCGGAGTTTCCAATTCTCCCTAAAATTTAACCGTTTTTAGAACCTTGAAAAGCGAGTGAATTCTGATTGGGTAGCGAGCGTCGGATTCCATACGACCGTGCCTCTCTTTTTAATCATTTGAGCAAGTTATCTGTTAGTGTTAGTTAATTAATCAATCAAAAGATAATGGGTGGCTACCTAAGAGCCCATTTAATCACTAACAACCCGAGTTTTTAGTCAGCACACATTATTGTCTCTGTGGATTCGATTCCGGACTTACTGGATATTATACTACATCAGTTTCCGCTCTATGCTTGGGGCAACCCATTATTTTAGGACTAGAAAATCGTCAAGCAGACAGCACAGTCGTCGACGACTCATTACTCAAATACTCTCTCTCTCTCTCTCTCTCTCTCAACAACCATCCATTCCTTTCTCTACCTTTCTGAATGGAACTAACCCTCCAAGTCATCCTCGTCGCCGTCACCTTCGTCGTGGTGTTCATGCTCGTGACTGCTGCCGCATGCGCCAACAGGAACAATCACAGCGAAATCCCAATCACTTGGACCCTGGCCGCAACGGTGCTATCGTCCACATTCGACCTGAAGCCAGTCTCCATGGCAGAGCTCCTGGAGGGGACCCACAACTTCTCCCCCAACCTCATCATCTGCCATGGCTCCTTCAGTTCGGTCTACAAGGCCCGCCTGTAGGATTTCGTAAGAAACCCTAAATCCAAGATCTCATGTCAAACCATTGGAGAAAATAATTATACCGGATGCGTACCTGTCGCCATGGAGGATGAAAACCTTAGTGCGTGGTTATTCGTCTTCCGCCTCCAAAACCTACTCTTGATCTTCACCTTAGTCTCACACACGATGGGATGGTATGAGAAAAGAGGCTAGGGTTGGAGTGGGGACCTTGACCACCTATTTATAAGCCCTGGTTCCATCATAGCCCATCATAATAGATGAAACCATATTGGGCCCTTTAATTAGTCTCTACATATAAAATAAGCCCACACCATTTAACGCACGTGATATGACCCAAATACGTGCTAATAAAGACGTGTCCATTACCCGGGTCACATTAATTGAATGATCACAATCTTATGGATAATACCGACATCTCTCAAGCCTTATTTAACAACATACAATGTTTAATTTTATGATCTATTTAGGTCCACCAACAGAAAATTGCTAACAATCTCCCACTTGGGCCACATAGGTCATCCTGATATTAGACATTGTAAATTTTAAGAGCTCAAACTTTTGTTGTTGAAATTTATGAGTGTCATCTCAAAACAATCTGATCCATTAAAAAACATAAATATAGGATCATGGCGGCCTTTGCCATATTTATCATGACAGGACCCATCCATTGTCACAAATACTTATGTATTCAACGACATAGACTAAGTACGGATATGTAGCATGAAAAACGCATGCAATGTGATCCTTTATCATACCTGTTTCCAACTAGTCCAACTTTATAACTCAATAGAGTTTCTGTATCATACATATTTTCAAAACTTCATGTATAACCACAATTTGAAAAAATATGCAACTTTATTTCAAAATCATCAATAAACCGAAAGTGATCACCACAAATGTCAAATAATCCATAATATGAATAGCACAACTCCCACTAACAAAATACTTCATTAGAACTAATCACTCCTGCACGAGCAATGCTCCTTAAACACTTTAGGTGGTAAGCTTTTAGTAAGTGGATCCGCAATCATGAGTTGTGTGCTAATGTACTCAATTGACATAAGACGATTCTGAACTCTTTCCTTAACGACAAGAAACTTGATGTCAATATCCTTTGATTTTGACGAACTCTTGTCATTCTTAGAATACAGTTCAGAAACTTTATTATCACAATAAATCCGTAGTGGCTTCTCGATGTTACTCACTATATGAAGCCAAGTGATAAAATACTGCAACCATAGCACTTGCTTTGTTTATTTATAGCAAGTAATAACAAACTCAGAGTCCAAATATCCAATTAATTAGATTCTCCGATACTGAGCAAATCATTTGCAAATATCTACCAAGTATTCCAGCTGCGCGCGCTAGATCCGAATGCGTACAAGCTAGAGCATACATATGACTCCTTACAGCTAATGCATAAAGGATGTCTTCCATTTGTTTTTGGTTTTTTTTTTAAATCATTCTTTGGGCATTGGACCAAATTCATTATGCACAATTTTGCATGCCAAATCTATAGAGCACCTTATCGATACACAACTTTTGTGATAAGTCAATATCGTTGCTCACCAATAAGATATTGACACATAATACTAAAAAATGAATTTTCTCCCACTGATCTATGATAAACACATTGATCCATAGTACTTTCCTTAAAATCAAAATAGGAAATTACTTGATCAAACTTCCAATACCGTTGACGGAATGCTTGCTTTAAGCCATAAATGGATTTCTTTAGTTTGCAAACTGTGTTTTGATTCTTTTGTCTCAAAACCTTTTGGTTGCACCATATATATGGTTTCTTCAATGTCACCACTAAAAAAACGCAGTCTTTACATCCATTTGGTGAAGCTCCAAATCATAATGAGCTACAAGTGCCATAATAATCCTGAGAGAGTCTTTCAATGATGCCAGAGAGAAAGTCTCTTTATCGTCAATGCCTTCCTTTTGAGTAAAGCCTTTAACAACAAGACGTGCCTTATATCTTTCGATATTGCCCTTTGAATCCCATTTGGCTTTAAATATCAATTTACAACCAACGGGTTTGACACCTTTAGGCAATTCAACAAGATCCCAAACGTCATTGTAACTCATAAACTTTAACTCATCCAATAAAGCATTCATCCATTTTAGGGAGTTAACACTTTGTTTGGCTTGACTGAAAGATATGGGATCATCCTCCAATCCTATATCAAACTCATGTTCTTGGAGATAAACAATATAATCACTTGAAATCGCTGATCTCCTCTCCCTATTGGATCTCCTTGGCACTTCCAATTGAGTTTGTTGGGGTTCTTCGGTATTAGTAGGAGATAACTCAGGAATAGTCTGGTGGTTTGCATCCGCATCCTATACTAAGACACGTATGACCACATCATCAATCTCAACATGAATCATAGGAATCTCAATATGTTCCTCCTCAAATTCAAAATTCCTGGGTTGTTGTGCACTCCCACTACTTTCAACATCCTCAATAAATTTGGCATTATCCGTCTCAATTATGGCATTTGTGGAATGGCAATAAAACTTGTAACCCCTTGACTTTTCTAAGTATCCAATAAAATAACAGCTAACAGTTCTTAAGTCCAATTTTCTTTCGTTAGGCCTATAAGGCCTAGCCTCAGTTGGACAACCCCAATCATGGAAATGGCTAAGACTAGGTTTCTTTCCAGTCTACAACTCGAACAGGGTTTTAGCTACTGTTTTATTGGGTACTCGATTAAGGATATAAAGTGCAGACTTTAAGGCTTCTCCTCAAAAGATTTGGTAAAGGAAAAATTAGATACCATACACCATAACGAGAATAGTCATATAGAAAAGTGATAAAATACCATTGATAATTCCAAAAAACCGTAGGGAATGGACCACAAAAAAAAAAAAAACGGTATGTATCACTTCGAAAACGTCTAAACTCCTTTTGGCACCAAATTTCCTTATGTTTGTTTGCTTCCCCTTTATGAATTTAACACAGATTTTGAAATCTAAAAAATTAATAGGATCAAGAATTCCACTTACACAAGCCATTCAATTCTCTCTTTCGAGATGTGTCCCAAACGCTTGTGCCACAATATAGAGGAGTTCTCATTAATTAATTTCCGCTTCGTACCATATTTGTCAACATGCAAAGTTTCATTAAACTTTAAGTGAGAGGCATCCAAGTCTAACCTTTATAAACTATCAACTAGATATCAAGTACCAATAATATTTGAATTTTGGAAAAGACTGAAATCTCCGTTTTCCAAATGAACAAGTATAATCGGATTTGTCCAAACAAGAAACAAAAAATCAAATTCCGTCTAAATGACGATACGTAAACAATCTCATCCAAATCCAAACAAAGACCAGATTCTAATTTAAGTCTATAGACTCCAATTGCCTCAACACGAACTTTATTGCCGTCTCCCATATAAATGAACCTTTCGGCATCACTGGGGTTTCGACTCTTTATATAACCTTGCATAGACATGCTAATGTGGATAGTTGCACTTGTATCTATCCACCAAGTGTTGGGTGGTATTTCAGCTAAATTAAATTCACAGCAAACAAAATTTGAATTGATTACCTTCTTTTGCAAGCCACTTGTGATATTTGGGACAATCCTTCTTCACATGACCAACCATCCCTTTGCAAAAGAAACAGGGAACACCTTTATCCTGTTTCTGTTGCACAGTTATCTGTGAAGTCCCAGCATCTGCAGTTCCCTTAACCTTAGGGTTTAATTTTCTTTTCTTAGTGCCCAAATAGCCATGAGAATGAATTGTAACATTCTTTTTCTTTCATTTCTTAAAGTTGAAACCCTTAAGAACTGGAAGATTATTCAAATTGGCAGATGTAAAAGATGCAACAACAGAAAAGTTCACAATTAACAAATATCCATCTACTTTAATGCAATGATAACAATAAGATAACTTGAATATAATTATCATTCAAAACTTGGTCTAATTGTAGGGGCAAACAATCAGACAAATAAAATAAAATTTGATATTTGTGTCTTTAATGGTGGGCCCTTTCAAGAAACCTAACGCATCATTATAACCAAGTCTTTGAACAGTAATTACAACATGCAAGTGGTCTTCTCACCAATAAGGCTAGTTAACATGAATAATATAAACTGGGCCTGGCAAATCAAAAGCCTTCCTTTGGGCCGACTATTGAACGCATAGGCAAATTCTAAAACTATATTATTCATACTTTACTCTGATCATGATTCACTAAAGCACATCAACAGTCCGGACAAGTTATCTGCACGACATGCTTTGTGGGCTACGTATATCCAACAGTTTACCTTCGTCATAAAGCACAAATCTGGAGCTTTAAACAGAGTTGCGGATGCACTCAGTCGGTGTTCGTACCTGCTGGTCACTATGCATACAAAGGTAGTTGGATTTGATTCTATTCGTGATTTACTATCTTCTGATCCATATTTTGGGCCTATTACAAGGGATGTGGCAGCAGGAAAGCGGACAGCTTTTATCATGCAAGATGGCTTCCGTTTTAGAGGCAATCAACTGTGTATACCTGAAGGAAGCTTGCGTCTTAAAATCATCAAGGAGTTATATGACGAAGGGCATGTTCGGCGTGATAAGACTTTAATGCTCGTGGTCGATTCCTATTTTTGGCCAACAATGCGTAAGGAGGTTGTGAAGTTTGTGGAAGGGTGCCGAATCTGTCAAGTGTCCAAGGGTACGGCGACTAATGCAGGGTTGTACATGCCTCTACCTATTCCGGATCAGCCTTGGTCCCATGTCAGTATGGACTTTGTTTTAGGCTTACCTAGGACACAAAGGCGAAATGATTCTATTTTTGTGGTAGTGGATAGATTCACAAAGATGGCCCACTTTATTGCGTGCAAGAAGACTACCGACGCGGTTAATGTGGCACAACTCTACTTTCGGGAGGTCTATCGTTTACATGGGTTGCCACAATCCATTGTTTTTGATAGAGATACTCATTTTCTTAGCCATTTTTGGCGATGTTTATGGAAATTGGCCAACACAAAGCTTAATTTTAGTACTGCGTATCACCCACAAACTGATGGGCAAACGGAGGTGGTCAATTGGTCCTTAGGAAATTTACTCCGAAGTTTGTGGATGATCATCCTAAGTCGTGGGATCAAAAATTATACCAGGCAGAGTTCGCGTATAACCGTTCTACCACTCATAGTTTTGGTTTTAGCCCTTTCTTTGTGACTTATGGCTTCAATCCTAGGGCACCCCTTGATCTGGTCCCTGTTCCAGATTTTACGCGTGTTCATGGCTAGGCTGAAGATTTCATAAGTAACCTTCGGGAAGTTCATAAGGTGACGGCACAGCGTTTGCAGGAGTCTTCTGCGAAGTACAAAGAAACAGTGGATAAGAAGCGGCGAGCAATGGAATTTGAAGTTGGGGATTTTGTGTGGGCTATTTTGACTAAAGATCGATTTCCAGTGGGTGAGTATCACAAGTTGGCCGCACGGAAGATTGGGCCATTGGAAATTGTTGCCAAGATTAATCCAAATGCATACAAACTGAAGCTTCCAAGTCATATTCGCACTTCCGACGTGTTTAATGTGAAGCATCTCATTCCTTATTGGGGTGACAATTCTGATGAAGATCCTACGAATTCGAGGGCGAATTCTTTCCAACCCGGGGAGGATGATGCAGACCTAATAGCAAATTGGTTCTTGGACCGCTTTGAGCAGGGGAAATAATGTGAGCGCGATCTGATATTTAATTTCTGGTTATAGTCTAAGTGTCTATTTAATTGGTCATAGTAGTCATTTCGTGAATCCAGGAGTCATTGAGTCTATTTAATTGTTTGGTTCTAGTCTTTGAAGTCATTTCGTAAATTAGCGAGTCAATTGAGTTAATCAAAGAGTCATTCATCTAAAGGTTGGTTCTAGGGTATTTATTGTGTCTTGGGAATATCAAGAGTTGAGTCTAGTCTAGTATTAATATGTATGCAAGTCTTAGGCAAAGCAGTTGATTGAATAATATTGAGTTTTAGAGAGAGAATCTCTTTTATCTTCCAAATTCTTTGGTATTCTGCGGAATCAACAAAGTATTTGATGCCTTTATTCTTGGGTATTCTAAGAATCAACAGGTTTAGAGAAGGATTTAATTTCCGGGTATTCATGCGCGAATCAACGGATCTTAACTCATGCTAATTTTGTGTTTCTGTACGCTTGCGCTGCATCACATGGACAGAAAGGAAATTAAAATTATTTAATCTCCACACTATCCGAGACCCAATCGTTGGTCCGAGACCAACCAAAGCCCTAAACACTCTTCAATTATAAATTTTATACGGGAGTAACAAAGTGGGACGGAGGGAGTACATTTCCACTATTCACATTTCTTTTGGAATGGTTATATTTTGTAATTCCTTATATTTTTTATGGTGGCAAAAAAAATTGTAATAGAACTAAGTAAAATCTATCAAATAAGATCTATATTGGGGTATGAAACCTACTATAAATTCGATCTTATAGAAAATTTTATGAGAGAAGTGAATAGTTAAAAAAAAATCTTTATGGGATGGAGAGAGTATTACTTTTGATATGTTCCTAAATTTATTGATCTAAATGTAAAAATGATACGCCTTTGTCATTACAATTTTTTTTTTACCACTCTTCTTTATTGAACAATCCTTCAATTATAAATTTTTTTCAAAAAAAAATACCACTTATCCAGATAATTGTGCGATACCCAATAACTTTCCAATATGTTATATCTTCGGCTCAAATACTTAAATAT